>CAEGAE010030713.1:0-208967 GCA_903067095.1 Girardinus metallicus | reverse complement strand
CCTTCGTTCGTCACACACAGAAACTCATCTACCAGCTACGTGCCGCCACCATGCGCCATTTGTTGCGACCGGGATGATATGAAATAAATTTTCCGGTTTGTCTGCAAAAACTACACCTACGTTAATCATCTAATGCACAGCCGCCCACCGTCTTCAGTCTATCCGCTCACCTGTATAAATAATCCCGCCGTTCGCTCTGAACCAGCAGCTCTGGGGGGAGAAAAGCTGCCGGACTCCAGGCATCGCTCCCGTCATTTTAAGGATGTTTATTGGTCCCCCGAAAAACGACAAACAGACATTATCATGACTCAATAAAATCCTCCCAGGCCGAACTTGAAAACCGGACGTTATGTTGCTAACACTTAGCTTTCGTCAACAACTCAGGCGGGAGTGAGAGCTCTGGGCAACACAAGTAATAACCCGGCTGGAACATGGTGCTCTAAATAATAAAATATAACTTAACGAAGCTTCGAGTCAGATAAATTTTCCTCGAGGAATTTTAATAATCAAGCTAGTCGAATCACTCGAGGAATCGTTTCAGCCCTAGTCCAAAGTAAATACGTTGGCACCCAATAGGAATGCTGATAGATTGCCGTTTAGGGTGCCTCGAATGCAGCTCTCTCGTGTAATCCGCTGGAGTCTGTTGCATGCAAAACTCAACCATCAACCAGTCACCACATGCAACATGCAAGATATTGTGTTTAAAATTCGCATTTGTTATCATGAGGTATTTCAAGCCGTGTTGATCTTTCAACCATGAAATGCCCTTGACCACAGAGTGGGGACCTGATAGTTGCTGGCATGGCTTCCACAAGTTGGTTATATAACCTGTGCCTGCACAATACTCTCCAACACAAAGCTTCCTGCAGCCATGAAGTGAAAAAGCAGATCTTTGCCGTTTCAGTGTAAGCTGCCCTCTGTGAACAGCGGTCGACTGAGATCAAGCAGGCTGATCAAAAGGCAGTTCTTATTGGAGAGAAGTAGGCCAGGATGTCTCATCAGTGTCACTCTCCCGATAACCCTCCTTTGTTGGAGCTACTCCAAAGCAACAAAAGAAAAAAAAAAAAAGACATGTACCTTGACGGCTGGCAGAGCAGGCTTCTTTAGAATGGCTTGTTTTCTACTTTGAGACGGCTCCAGCAGTTGGGCCTCGTTCCCTTCAAAGGCTGCTATTTTAACCCCCGTTGATTGCAGAGCGGGAGCGGAACGGAGCATGGCGTCGCTCTTTGTTCTGGGCCCTAGGTTGAGGCTAGCGCCGCATTCACGCTATACAGCGTCCCCCACCCCCCTTTCGAAAGCCAGATCTGAGGACCAAAGCAGAGCCGTGTGCGGTTTGGTGTTTGGTCTGCTTCGCTCTGAGATTAGCAACAGGTCGGCAGAGGATCGGCGTAATGACACGTCTGCCGCTCTCCGAGTCCTTGGACCGTCTGAGGCGTCGAGCCGAAAGCAAGGCATGCACCTTCGCACAGAAACATGGAACCTCCGCCGACTTGTCTTCTGTCGGGGGTTAAAAAACCTGACCATGACAAATCACCAGCACACAGATAAACGCAGAGCTTGCCAGAGTCAGTTTAACACTGCTAATCTATGTCAAATGAGATGTGATTTGGTAAGCCACTAATTGTCCTGGAAACACAGATGACATAAAAAGCACCAGTCATGTCTTTTTTTTTGCCCACATTGAGAGATTGAGGAAAGAAAAGAAGTTCTTTTTTTGTGGAGCAAAGCGATGTCTACATCTGCCTTTGCTGCAGTGGAAACTCGAAATGTCAATTCTGCAGCATGCAAGTTGAGATGTTAATGTAATCTCACTTTTCAAAGCTGTAAAAAAAAAAAAACTATTTCCACCTCTACAAGGGGATATAAAGATAAGTTAGTGGCCATCTTTTTCTCTGTGTCCCATATGAGTCAGCGGCGTGTTTAGAAAGCTGCAGTCCAAATCTAAAAGCTAAGCGAAGGGCCGAGTCTGCAAGTGCAATGTCAGTCCTAACTGAGAGAGATAAGGCGGGAGGATCAGGCTGTGATGGAGAACATGGGGGAAGTGAGGATAAGTGGGCGTAAGATGTGTGTGCGTGCGTGTGCGTGTGTGTGTGTGTGTGGGGGGGGGGGGGGGGTGTAACAGCACATCTGTCTGCTGCAGTTCTCTGACCTACCTCCACGCCGCTGACTTCCACTGTTTGTCCACCCGGTTAACTATTACCACAAGGCTTGTGTACCTTGGCTGCAGACCAGTGCTCTTACACATACTGTGGGCCATTATCAAAGAAGACCTGCATTACAAGCCTTGGAGTACATCCAAAAAAAAAAAAGAGCTCCAGAAACACTGTGTGCTCCATAAGCGATCTGAAGGCTGCAGTACTCCCTCAAAACTTCCACCTGTTTTGGTTCCCCAGCTCTTACGCAGTTATTTCCCTTTTCAGAGCTAAGCCCTCCACCCTACCTCTTCTCCCTGCATTACCATGCATGAGGAGCTGCTGCTGCTGCCGCTGTTCATGCTTTGTCTTTCTATAATCCCTCTTGTGTTTGCACTTGGAACTTCTGCAGATGTAGTTTGACCAATCTTTCCCTTTTTGATTTTCTGTGGTCAGTAATCAGTCAACAAAGATAACACGATTACAGAGTTCGACCCTCTTGTTTCCTCTTGATCGAGCTCTGACGTGTCAATTATTGTTTTATTTATTCTTTATTAAATGCTTTTAGCGATTGACTCACCATTTTCAGTCTTAAAATGGTTAAATAATCACATAATACGATCAAATTAAGGACATCCTCTTTGAAGCATTAATAAATGAATGCACAGTTCTTATGAAATTGGTCAAACTCAGGATTAGCAGGTGAGATCTGAAGGAAAACCCGAAATCAGTACAGACACAAAAACAACCTTGCATTTCTGTTGAACAAATTTTACTGGCATGTTTGCTAGATTTTTCACACAGTAGTTATATGCTCTAAACTCTTTGCTTGTTCAGTTAGTTTTACTTCATTTGGAAAAAAAAAAAAAAAGAGCAAAGTATCAACAATGTATATGAAGAAGCCGCTCTGATGCCTCTATATTGTGGTTCAGGTACTGAAGACTGGATAGGAAGCAATAGGAAGTGGAAGTGGGGTCACAACTCCCCTTGCTGGGTTTTGGTTTTTACCATGAATGCTTCTATTATTGAATTTTGGTCTAGAATAATAACACTTTATATGTCGTTACAGTTTTATTTAGTTTTAACAGCCAAACACTGAGGCCTTATTTAATGCGCTGTAGGCACTCCAGCGTTGTTGTGCCTTCTGAACAGCCCTCTCTGTTTGCTCTGAGACCTCCTGATTTACACACCAGGCAGTAAGATGCAATTTGATTATAAACCCTGAACATTGATAAAAAAAAGAAAAGAAAAAGGAAAACGACTTCAACTGAAGAAAATGAAGTGCTGATTACTATGGAAACATGGATACTACACAAAGAAGTGCGGTCTGTTCATTTGATGTTTAATTTGACACTTATATTTAACCGACCCATTAAAGCTAGGAAAGGGCTGAAGAAAATTGATCAAATACTGATTAAATACTTGCAGTACTAAGGTGGTGCTGACTCTGTAAAAGTGGTTCTCTCTATCTCAGTACTAACTCTTAGGTGCTTGAAATAAATCATCAGGAGACCAGCATGCAATTAACATTTCATGGGCGCCATCTTTCAGACACCCGAGTTAGTTGTATGCATTGCCAGGTGGCGTTTATGAATCCTGTTAGGAGCAACACGTAACTATTAGCTCTCATTTTAACTTCCAATAGAAGATCAAAAAGTGTGGTTGGGGTTGTAAACGTGTCTTATTTAAAAATAAAAAATAAAAAAGCTGGAAATGAAGCTGCTGATATTAGAACTACTTGTTGCAAGGATAACAAGACAAATACAGGAATTTGTGTTGCTAAACTGTCTCCCTGGACTCCAGTGCGCTACAGCAGTTATTTTAAAAGACTCATATTTTTTACTCGAATGGCAAAGTAATCTAGACCCATTTTGTGGCGCAGCAAATTTGGAATCACTGTCATATGAATATAATCATAGAGAAATTAATTAGTAACTAGAGAATGATATAATTTAGGTATTTATGAATTCATCTTAGTTTTCCAATAATTTAAAGCCTCTTAAGGCGCCGTTTGGCATCTGTATTGCGCCTTCTCCATTGTCAAGTCTCACTCTGGCCGGTTAATGTCTGGTTTGGTTCTGGTTCTCCTGTGGCAAAGTTTGGTGTGTCTCCATTGGCAGTGAGTTGCTCACTACGTAGGTGTGCTTGGCTGGAGTTTGGACAAAAAGAACCAAATTATCAACAAGCCATATGAAAACAAGGAGAGAGTAAGCTAATGTTAGCCTAGCGTCTCAGCAGATACCTCTTAGTACAAGCTTGACAGGAGCATGAGATCCCAGTTTACCAAAGATTTTTGTACATGGATATGCTGAGTTAAACAGTCATTTGGAAAATATGGCAAACCTCCAGATATTTTATGTAAACTGATGTAGCAGCTTATTAAAACCCAGTTAACACCATTGTTTGTCCAAAATTGAGCAGCGTAAAAGAAACAAAACATCCTAAAAATAATTGTCAGTGAGTCAGAACGCAAACAAAACTACTGTAGATGTGTAATACTGAATAATTTTATTGTATTTTTTTTTTTTTACAAAAAGGATTGTTTGTATGTTTTCACAGAGATACTTTCACATGAAACATATGTGCTTTTTTTTATTAACTAGTACTTTGGGATAACTGGCTGTATGAGTATTCAAATTTAAAAGCATAAAATAAGTGCGTTTTATTTTTAGATAAACTGCTAAACATTAAATGTTAACCACATAGTTAGGTAATTGTTTCAGGTAAACGGTGGGTTTAATGTATAAGAAATCAATTTCTGAATCATAAACAATATTTAGGAAATAACTACAGTGTTTATTTAAGTTTTTTTTTTCTCTTGTTTCGCTTAAAGACCAATTTATTTGTTTTCTTTATTCTTGTGTGAAATTGCACCCATCTTTATTTTTCAATTATGTTAAGTTTAAGTTCAATATTGGAGTGTTTGTGTTTTATTGTTAAAAATTGGGAGGACGTTTTTATCACAAACAACCGGTTGTAGACGTAAATGATGGTTCTTTTTTCTCGTATGTTGAGAGCAAATTTAATATAATCAGTAATCGTTTTTGAACCTTTGGCGTTTCCCAGAAATCAGATTGAGACCTTTCAACATGAAGTCCGTGAATCTCTGACCTACAGAAATTCAGCATCCGGCAGAGGAAGATCAAACATTTACTGGAAGAGTTGTTTCAGGGACAAACAGACTTGGCTCAGCGTTAACTCTGGAAAACCAAACTGGTCTTACTAAACCAGGAGAAACTTCCTTTTAGTACACAGTGACATTTTCATTGCTCTTTCTACTTACTTTTATGGAATCGACCAAAATGTGGGACTATATTAAATGGCCACATTTAATATAGTGGTCATTTTTTACTTCTATATTGTGTGTGCTTTTTAGCTTTTTCTGTATTATAAACCTAGTAATTATGCATGTTTTTTGCCATCTGTTACTAAACTTAAAGGTGCAGTATGTAACTTATAAAAAAATTAGTTTTTTACATATTTGTTAAACCTGCTGTCGCCATGTCGTGACAGTTTTAATCTTTGTTATTCTGTGAAAAGATTAATCTCATCCGCCTCCTCCTTCAGTTAATATTGAAGAAATGCACCGCTCCTGACCAAAATCGACCAATCAGAGCCAGGAGGAGGGGCTTAGCGCTACCACTCAACGTCACATACTCGCTGCTAAATGTGCTAATAGCAGAGAAACAACTCACCGTTCTAGGAAAACTGTTTTAAGTTGTCACAGGTGGCCATGCTAACTAGCATAGCATTCACAACAGGATCTGCCGATAGGGAAAAGCTGTAACGGTAGCAGAGAAGAAGAGGAGGAGGGAGGAAGAGCGCCACATGAGTTTATGATTGACAAGAGCTAAGACCCACCTCTTGGCTCTGATTGGTTGTTTCTACTAAACAACAGGGCAGGGGAGCTCAATTTTTTTCACGGATTGTCCGTCTTATACTATAGAGTGTTGTAAAACATATATTTTTTATAAAAGATGCATACTGAAACTTTAAGGTCTACACAGACATGAAGAAGTAAAGAAAAAATACCGTCCTCTGGCATTACAGAAGCACATGTCCAGGAAAACTTTCTATGCCAGATAAAAGTAAGACATTAATTGCAGTAGCAGCTTCTATAATGGCTTCATCTAGGAGAGAAACTGAATTGTTGTAATGAAGTCGCTCTGAATGGTTTAGATTTTTTTTTTTAGGGGCGTTTGCTGATTTGCTTTGGATCACTGATCTATTTCATAACCCGAGTCCTTTTGAGCTTTAGGTCACAGACCTAAAGCTTACACACTACCGCCACAATATTTGACTGTGATGTGTGATGAATAGGGTGTTGTTTTTCTAAAAGGATGTTAGTTTTATGCCAGATGTGATTTTCCACTTTTGTTTTGTTGCCTTTTTGTTCTTTTTGCTCATTGGTGACCAGCCCTGGAAGTTTTCCTTCATTTTCAGTTTCTGCCAGTTTCTTTGTCACAGTTTGTGTGTTTTCAGGTTGATGTTTTAATTTGTTTCAAAGTCTAGCACATTTAAATGTCACATGAATCTATTCTCTTGCCAACAAAAAGCAGGGTAAAGCTGCTGCTTATCCACATTTTATGTTGTTTATTTAATATATTCTAAAGACTTGCGATCTAAATGCAGAGTAGTCACACCAGCTAAAACTCAACAACACGACTGCTGGTGTATTTTTTTTAATTGACTTTTTAATTATTATTTGTGAAGAAAATTACCAGTGACTTTCTTTTTGCCAGCTGAGGAATATGTTGCTATCCAAACACATCCCAAAGTTGTAAATCTGTCTTATCATAAGATGACAGACTAATAGCGTGCGAAGATCCTGGCCGACCTGCTCTTGTTATGATTAAATGGCAGTGGACAGTGGAAAAAAAAAACTTCAGCCAATCAGATTTGATATCAACCTAATCCTGACTTCAAAGTTGAAAGATTAAAAAAAAGAAAAGAAAAAAAAAGAGCTCAATAGATTCTTTATCTAATTGAATTAACAGAACTGTGAATTTTCCTTTCAGCGAGATAGCAAGATTTATAAATAACTAGAAAACAATTTTATGTGGCGGTAATTATGTAATTGTGTCATTAGTGAGGCTTGCGGGGAGCAGAAAATCACAATAAGCCATTTGAAGATAAAGAGCTATGCCTCAGTATATGAAAGACCAAGTTCATAATGTGTAACAATTAGAGAAAAAAAAAAAAAGATGGCATTGATAATCTCAGCCTTTTATAGCGAGCGGGGCTTTTGATGACTACAAATCAAGCTTTGTCTTCTTGCCTTTTCAAATTTCATTAAATTTGCTGCGCATACCTCAGATAAAAGTCGTCGCCGTGCTGCACAATAATTCTAATATTACAAGTACAAGTTTAGCTCTTTGATTCCCCCCCCCCCTCCATAGTGTCACAAGGAATTCATCTGCATGCCGCTTCCAAGCTCTGAATCCTTCTGGGCACATGTGAGCCAGATGTCATACTCTGGTCAACCTCTCCTTTATTTATTTATGTCTTTTTTTCATTTTACAGATCTGGCTTTCGTACATTTGCTACGCCACCTGTTGGTCGGCGCTCGTAAACATCCACCACGCTGTCTTGTAAATTCAAACTTAACCGAGGCTGTGTGTCTGCAACAGGTCCGCTCGTTGGTATTATCCTTCTCATCGCATTTTTGATGTATTGTGTGGACAAGAGAAGCTGACAGCAGCCGGATGAATGCCGTGATTATGTGTCTGAACTGCATTGTGTGGCTTATTTGATCAGGTGGCGACTGCGTCATGCCGTACCCAGGTGCTCACCCTCATTGCCCTGAAATCGTTTCGCATAGCACTTTCTGTGGCATGTAAACATTGCATACTTTAATGTGCAGAAGGCTGTTTTTATTAAACCTGGACTCTGATTCCCTCATAATTGATATGTAAACAGAAGGCGCTTTGAAGTGCCTGTGTGGCTCGGACGGGATCTGATAGCGTGATGTTAGTTATGTGTCCTTGGGACGCATGGTGTGCCCCTCTGCTGGTTCATTTGAGCTGGTTAATTTTAATGTGTGGTGGTGGTGGGGGGAAATCGAGAACACGCCTCCTCCAACCTCCACTCTACCCTCCTCTCTCCCGAATGCACACGCCTCTAACCAAGCTCACTTCCTCTCCCCAGCAGGAAGTCCTGGCCTTTTTCACCCTGACAAAGCGGTGCAGACAGTAGCTTCTCGTCTGAACCTTATCTCTAAAGCTTTTAATTAACTGTGAGGCGTTTAGTCCCTGCTCTGTCATCCCTACCCTTGAAAGCCAGGGCAGGAATGATTAGGCAAACAGTAGCAGCACTGTGCTGCTTTAATCTTTCACTTGAATGTGGTTCATAATGCATATTAAAGTTACATTAGCTGTGCTATGCATTGTTGCTGCATATAAATCAATCCCAGTATAGTATTGTGAAAATGTCTTGATTTTTTAATAGTTTTTTAAAATATTTTATTCTAATAGTCTTCCGTAGTTCTTAGGTTTTTCTTTGGCTTTATTATTCTAGTCTCTGAATATTTTCAGAAAGGAATGTTTTTATTGTTTAAATAAAAACAAACACTCTGTACCTGCCATTTTATATTTCAGTCAAGCCACTGTTTTACTTTCAGTTGTGAAAATGTTGTACATAAACAGCTTAAAAGAAATGTGCCTTTGCATCATATCCGTATCTGATGAATTGAAATTGGAATCCGTCTCTTTAAGAACCTCCTAATCTTTCCTAAACTCCGCCTTTAGCACGTCATCACAACAATGCTTCTCCGTCCCGTCTATTGAAGCTGTTTACAACCGTTCTTATGAGTGTTGTAGTTTGCATGATAAGCCCAGCAGACACACATTTCCAGCAGGTGTTTGCTAATCGGTGCTGCCACTTGCCCGGTTGGAGCTGTGTGGAGGACGGCTGCTCTGTGTGCTGGAGCAGCATTGCATCTGAAATCTGTAGGTAGATCTTGAGGACTAGGTTTGAATTTTTTTTTTCCAGAGAAAGAATGGGAGCAGAAGGAGAGGATTTTATACTGTTGGCTCGACACGAGGAAATTTATGAGCCACAATACATGGAAGATTAAGCTGACTGAGCAGTCAGATTATGTTGTGAGTTGTTTCATTTTTGGTTATGTGAGAAGAGCATTTTGTTAAATTGCTTTTCTTGCGTTTAGAGAGTTCACTGTAATTTGAATTGGCCTGTTTTGTTAATGCACGCTAATGCTAACAAACCTAAATAATTAATTTTAACCCAGAGCAGAGAAGGTATTTACAGAACGCTCCTAAACTCTGTCCTTTACGACTATAAAGTTAACAGAAACAGACAGAAAATGATTATTGTTGGTTATTATCATTGTCATACAATAGGGCGGCTGAAGGAAGCATTTGTAAACAAATTTACTAGCTAGCTAACCTAGCCACTAGCTAGCCAGTTTAGAGTACAGCACTGTTATTTCTTGCTGATGTGGCTTTTTGTAGACTTGCCCTTTGTCCTTCCTTACTTGTTTGTTCCGAGGATAACTGGATGGATTATTTATATGCAAGAATGCTAGTAGCATGTGTGTGTTTGACTAACATGGAAGAGTCGTGAGCTAAATAAGGAATCGACACCGGAAGTGGAGCGGTACCGCTTGAGCATCAGTAGATGTAACAAATCACTTTAGAATTCAAAAATCCCACAAAACCTATAAAAATATTCACCTCTTTGGATGTCTTACCCGTTTTGCTGCTTTTGTACATCAATCTTGATAAACAAAAGTTGTCTTTTTTCACAGACACAGGAAAGCTTCCAATATATCAATGTAAAGAAAATATTTATTTAAGTTGACATTTTTTTGTCAAAAAAAAACTGGTTTTGCTGATCATGTTTGGTTTGTAAGAGCAATAACAAAGGTAAAACATCCAAGAGAGTGAATACTTTTTATAGGGCTTGTAGAAGTAGACTCCAAATTATTATTATTATTTTTTATTACATCTACAGTGAAAATAATATCTCTGTCTAACTACATGTGAGGCTAGATTACTATTTTGTATCTAGTGGCATCAAATATTCATAAAAATGAGTTGGAAATCGTTAGCATGTGAGGAATCGGCACAAAAAATAATATCTTGCATCCCTGGACTGAACGCATTTCATATTAAACTACAGGAGTGATTTATTACTGCTAAAGTTTACTGTCTTCATGCTGATATCCAGTAGTTGCATTGGGCTGAACCCTGCTACATATGGCCAGGCTGTGTCATGGGACACATCTGAAACAATTGACATTTTCCACACCTTTTCTGTTCTACGCGATGAAAATAATACACCTCAACCTGGACGCTTAATATGTTTGCTAAAATGCCACTCTCATTGTCACTGCATGTACCGCTGCTTGTTATGGTCAAATTCATCAAAAAAATAAGAAAGGGAAAAAAAAAGTGCCAAAGTTCTCACAGCAAATTTGTTCTTCTATAAACACAATGTTTATTTTTTATCTTTAAAGTAGCCTTGATCTGTAACTTTCCAGGCTTTTAGCTGTTTTTACATTTTATTTTGTTGTATCACTATCCCCTGCAGATGAGCACTATCTCAATGCTCTTCAGGTGATAGAAGGCTGACTTTGTAACTGTCTTTATTTGACTCTGAAGGTTCAGATTTGAGTATGTCGGGTATCAAGCTAATTGCTCTCTGACTCTCAAATAGGTTCCATTTATGAAACTATTACCTTTGATATTTTTATAAGAAATATGTGATGCATGGCTGGATTGCTGGATCTGGTGGCATGTTATGTAACCTGGATCAATGGATACGACTCCTGAATCTAATATAGTCAGCAGCCTGTAGTAGCCGGGGAACTGCTGAGAAGCTCACAATGCAGCGCACACAAGCCACAATCTGAATGTATTACAACTCTTCAGCATGAATGTGTGCAGTTTTCAGCATATAATCAAGACTGAAATATAATGTTTACCACTTCCTGAATGTGGATTTATCGCTTTAAAGACCCTAATTTACTTGAAATGTGATAACTAGTTATTTCACAAGCAGACTTTATACACACACACACACACACCTCCCACAAACTAGCGGGGAGCTACAGACACGTTTTATCCCCGCAGCGAGCCAGCGGCTCCAGTCTTCATGGCGAGCAGGGAGTGGAGAGGGCAGCGCCCTGCTAGAGAGTTTCTCCTCCACACCTACGATGCCTTTGTGTTCTCGCATAATGATTTCCTTTTGGGTCACCTCTCCAGCCTTTCAGGGCAGTGAAAGTGGATCTGTCCGGGGCCTCTCCGTTACATAGTCCATCAGATAGGGAGCAGCAGATAAGTCCCCCCTGTATAATAAATGTCTCATATTTGATCTCCACAGGTGGGAGCGATCACACAACACTGTAGCCACGGTCGCTCTCCTGGGACAGCTTGCACAAACACCTGCTCTTTAGACAGCATTGGATGGGGGAGGGGTCACGTCTACGTGCCTTTTCACATGCGCCGTCATACAAACATCATTTTACAAAAGACGCTCTCAAGGGTCCGCTTCCTGTGACTCTACACTTTTGACGTGTTGGAAGGTGAAAGGTTAACAACCCCCCCCCCTTCGCTTATTCAGCCCCAGCAACCTTTCAAGAAGCTTTATGGTGCGAATCGTAAATGAGTTAACCCCAACCCTCCCTCACCTTCCTGCTATCCCGCCTCGTAGGTTCAAAGTTCAGACCAAGGGCCTTCAGTCGGTGACAACACTGAATGAAAAGATGGCTGGAAATCAAAGAGGTAATCTGATCACGGTCAGCTTCGGCATAAACAAGTGTACGTGAAAGCAGAGGAAAGTAAATCGTGGAGACAAAATGTCTGGGTGCCTTGTTAGCAGGTGTAGTGTTGCATGACTGTGGTCTGAGCTGGAGGGATTGGAGACGCGGCAGGGCAACCCTAGCTGGGAGCTATGTTTCTCCTGATGCATGCGGGACATATTCCATCCTTAGCATCCAGCGACTTTCATAGCTGTGGTTTGTTTTTATCAGGGTGACATCTCAGGGAGGTGTTACACTGGACCGCCCTCTCAAGCTCCCCTGGTGCACAGCAAAAAAACGCAAAATCTTACCAAGTACTCTTGGTCTAGTTTCTAGTGCAAATATGTTTGTTTTGCCTTATTTCAAATGCACTAACTTACAAGTAACTTTTCAGCAAGAAATAGGAGCTTAGTTCAAGTCGGTAATTCCTTGATATTGATGAAAAGGGTGCTAGTTTTACTTTCAAGCTATTTCACTTATAGTTATTTTTCATCAACACTAAGGAATTATTGACTCAAGACAAGCTCCTGTATCTTGCTGAAAAGTTTATTGTAAGTTAGTTTTGTCTTATTTCAAGTGCATGTAGATGTTTGCTAGACCAAAAATGATTTGTAATAAGGTAGATGAAAAATAGCCTTTTCTTTTTAATGCTATCAAGTAAAAAGCCAAATAAGCCAGTTCTCTCTCTGTTCTACCCATCTGTTTGGTTCATTGTTAAAAATGCAAAGACAGAATCTCAGCTGGGAATAAGTTCACTGATTTGTGCTTAGAAGGCATTATAAATGTCTTTATACCCTTTATAATTAGACATTATCAGGAGTTCACAGTTTGTGAGAAGCCAAACTTCCACATACCAAACAAGTCAGACGACATAAAATTTGAAATTTCTGGCCTAAATCCAAAGTATTATATTTGGTGTAAAGATAACACAGCAAATGAGGCTGAACATAATATCCCCATAAGAACAATGGTGATGGCAGAATCATACTTCTCTTTAACGGGAAAGGAAAACTGGTCAGAGTTGATGTGAAAATTAATGGAGATGAAAACGCTCAGCACCGAACATAAGGCGATTTGAAGAAAAGTCATGGCAAAGTCGTACCCAGTCGAATCACAGCTGTAATCGCTGCCAAAGATTGTTCTATAAATAATACAGAAGCATGCCGAACTGTTTAGTTTTTCGTTTGTGAAAACAATCTTTCTTCTCCCACTTCAAAATAATGCCCTACTTTGCCTGGGTCTGTCTCATAACACCCTCATAATGTACAGTGAAGTTTGTGGTTGTAACATGTAAAAAAAGTTTCCGGTCTATGAATAAGTTTAAATGAATTTTGAAGGGCACCCCTAGCCTACCTTGTTGTTCTCAGTGTTTGCATGGAACAGCACCGGAAACGGGCATTTCCCTTTTATCTCTCGCTGTTTCTTCCACTATTCAGATTCAGTCTTTGTAACCTGCACGCTTGACTTTGTCAGCGTTTACCTGCTTCTTTAGTCCCCTGTATTTTTAGATCGCTTATCTGCTGTCATGGCGATGCAGAATAAACAAACTGTCTGGATAGCTGCAGGCTGCTGGGTTGGAACTGTACTCTGGCTCCTTTGATCAAAGAAACCTTTCATTCTGCCTAGAACCTTGAGAAACCCGTAAAGGAGACGGATGGTCCCACAGTGAAGCATCCAGAAGAACAACAGTCTGTAAGAATGTGAGGAGAACAGTGTGAATGTTTGATTGGCTTACTTGATGACCAACTTTTCTCTGTCATACACACATGTGTTGTTTTCCTGGAGGCAAACAACTGAACATAATCTCAGACACGTATTAAAAAAGAAGTTGTTTTGTGAGTTTATGGATTGCCGTATGTTTTGGTTGTGCTTACTTAGCCAAAATGAATCCCACACACAGGTACAAGAATCCAACACCTCCCAGTTAGTCACTAATTACAGTTCATGTCAGAATTGTTAACCCTTTGCTGTCATACAATGGACAACAAGCCGTCCCTGCAGTTCTTTACAAGGTTGGCATGTGTCTCTCCAGGTAAACAAACCAACGCTTCAATGGCAAACTGCTCCAGCTCATCTGGACTGCATGTTTTTGAGCATTGACATTGACCTTCAGCACCAGACACAGATTCTCAATGAGATTGAGATCTTGGCTCCACCATTTTTTACAGTGAGGACTCTGTTTAGGATTGACGGCTTTTCCCATTCTTCTCCAAACCAAAGGCAACATCCCTGTGCCTTGATAGCTCAAATGTAGTCTCATCAGACCAAAGAACAGATTTCTAAAATGAATCCCCATTTTTCAAATGTTTGTGGGCAAACTTTGCCCATAAAATCTACATTGCTGTTGTCTCAGCAGTGGGATATGTCTTGGATGGTGACCTTAAAGTCCTCCACGATGAAGAGCTCTCCTTGACACATCAACGCTAGAAGAGGACAAATCTGAGCAACAGTCACCTTGGCAGAGACCTCTGATTATGTTTCTCTCCAAAGTTTTAGAAATCTAGTGCTTACTGCCACACCTAGATTTGTTTGCAATAGAATTTGTCTCCTGAGGCTTTGCAGTGATACATTGTACAGTTGTTCTAGACACAATGAATTGTTGGAAATGGCAGCGTAGCCTTTACCCTTATGCAATAAGTGAAGTCCAGAGAAATAGTTTTTTCTTTGTGGCTTCATGGATTTGCCTTCTTACAGAATTTTGAACTTTTGCATTATTTTGACTATTAACTGTAAACTGTCTTGGAGAAAGTTGATTTCAAGTTGTCCTTTCTAACCCACTGGACATCAGCAACTCTTCCCCTTTGAAAGGATGTTATTAGTACAATATAATACAATACAACCGACCTGATTCTCCATTAGGACCTGCCCAAGTGGCTTGAGCGAGTGAAGCTTAGGCCTCTCTGCTTAAACTGTTGTCCTTGCGACCTGATCCTAGATTAAGCAAAGGATAATGGATCCGACATGATGCTGCCACCACCATGTTTCTCAGCTGAAATGAGTATTCATTGGGAGGTGAAGTGTTTTAGCTACAAATATTGATGTGCAGCTAGGGCAAATAGGTGAATTTAGGAGTTTTTCAGCTCAGTAGTTTCTACTACACGTTTGCTTTGCGCCCTACAAAGCACACATGGGACTTTCCACGGCCTTCTTTTAACAGTGGCTGTCTTTTTAGCCATCTTCCTCAAAGACCAAACTTGTAGCGGGCAGAAGTAAACCTTAGCATGTTGACAGACTTTCCCACATGATCTCTGCAACACGTCCAGAGTCATGATGGGCCTCTCAGTGACTTCTTTAATTATTGCTGTCTTTGCTCTGCCTTTCAGTCCAGGCTGTGGTAGGCTTATACTTTTGTTATACTTCATATTTAGATATGAAGTATAACAGTGTGTAAAATTTGAACAGTGTGAGGCAAAGTAATGCTCAGGCTTTGTTAGTTTCCTGTGTAAAAATACCATCAACTTAAAACACTTGTTCTCACTATATTACCTTTTGAGTTTATTTAAGTATCTGTGAAAAGATCAACTTTTTTATTGGTATTTTTAAACTAATGTACATAATTGTACCCTTTTTTTCTTGCGCTAGAGTTCATGCCAAAGATCAGTCAATTAATGAAGTTAGCACATTTCAGCAACAAGGCAGTTCAAAGTGCTTTACATCATGAAAACATAAAAACATCACAAACACATCATACAATCACCAATTATGAAACCAGTAACAGACATTACATTAAATCATTGATAGATATCAAATATGTTGGTCAATATTCCAGTAATTATGGGTCAAAAGCGACGCTACACAGGTGGGTTTTTAGTCTTGATTTATAGGAACTCAGTATTTCAGCTGTGTTGCAGTTTTCCGGAAGTTTGTTCCAGATTTCTGCTTCTCCATGTTTGGTTCTGGTTCTAGGGATGCAGAGCAGCCCAGAACCAGAAGACCTGAGTGGTTAATACTGCAACAATCAAAGATCTGATTGAATGATAGTGGTATGAGGACTGGGTTCTGTGAAGCTAAGTCCACTAAATCCTAATAAATCACACAAGAGGCAAAACTCCACTTTGCCTCGTGTCTTAGAAAGATCATGCCACGATGAACTCGGCGTGCACGGAAAGAGGAGTATGGGCATCGTATTTTGCAGTGCATGCTTGTAAAGCGGCACGGTGAGGTCGTTGCTGATTGGCCCATTGGTGGGGGTAAGGTTGGAGAGCCGTGACGCTCGCTACAGATGGGGGGGAGTGTGGGAACCAACTGACCAGTGCGCAGTGAATGGGTGGGTGTGTGGGAGGGGTTAATAGATGAGGTAAATGTTTCAGGAGCTCAACAATCAGCACGTTTATTTCTCCACTCCTGGTGTCCTATGTTCTCTGGGCGTTGGAGAACGGAGCGGGTCGCTGGCTCTCAGGGGGCTATAGGAGCGCAGTGCCACCCTGTCGGATGACGGGACGAGCTGTGCCGCTTGATGCTAAAAATAACAACATGGAATCAGCGTATGCTGTAACAGAACATGCTCTCCATTATATAAGGACTCTGGAGTGTGAGGAAAAGAAGGCATGACTCCAGTGATAAACATTTTGTGTTTGGCTTAGTTTTCAGTTTCCTTTTCTTTGGTTTGACTTTTGCTTGAAATTTTAAGACCAGAATGTGTCTGACAGACATCTGTTTAATCAAATTTCAGGTTAAAACTTAGTAGATTTTTGTTGGGGTTTTATTTGATACACCAGTGCAAAGTTGTTTTTTTTTTGTTTTTTTTACAATAACAGTCTGAAACGTGTGAAAATGTATTTGGCTGTGTTTAATCTAATGCCCCAAAATGAAACCCAGAGCAGACCCAAAATCTTCTTTGTATTTAAGTCCTTACTTTGACTGGGACAGCAGCGTACACCTACATAGAACGACACACACAGAGTAGAAAAAGCCCACAATGACAGACCAGCTGTCCCTCGCCCCCTGCTGGCTTGAGCTGGCCTCTGTTAGATGCTCGACGTTAAACCCCTGTCACCCCCTGGCCAAAACACACATGCACGCACGCAAACCCCTGCAGCCCTGGCTTGTGTGCAAGCACGAAATGCCATCACCAGCAGGCGTCGGGTTACGTGGGCCCAGAATCGAGATAGGTCACACCCTGCAAACGAAGGCTTTGATGAGCAACTTTTTTCGTTTTTTTTTTGCTCCGGGCTACAATCGCGCTCTCCCAGCTCGTCTCACTCGTAGACGCACACCGCTCCAAACGCCGGTGGTCAGAGCTCGGTTCTGTGAAAGTCAACCATATGACAGAAATAGAGCCCAGCGGCCTTTAATGTTGGAGGCTCCTCGAGAAAACACAGACTGCTGGTGGAACTCCTTGGAATAAATTAGAGCTTATGTGGCCAGCTCGTATGTTGCTATAAGAGAAGAGATCTGTGACTGTTTTGAAACTGTAGCTAATCAAACACAGTGGGGAGGAATGTCTGTGCGGCTCACATCCCCCAACGAAACGCAATGTAATTACAGCTGAAGTTCTCCCGTGTTTTTCGCTTTTATTTTTCCTCCTTTATAGCTATGCTAATGTCTGAGACAACCAGATGTGACGATCCCTTTGCTTAATATCTCAGGTACTCCTGCAGAGATTGAACTGTTGAATACAGACACAGTCAAGCAGATCTCTCTCATCTTTCTGCATCTGATGTGACTACTTGGATGTGAACTCATTTTCTGAGAGTCTTACTTTTTTGATGCTTTAAAAAAAATAAAAGAAATATCCTATTTAAATTACCAGCCCATCACGGTTGGAGGATCAGTGACAAACTGCTGTTCCAGATATCAACCGTCCACTTAAAAGCAGAATCACTTTTGCTCTGTGGACACAAAAGGTCCCAGCATATTTTACTCAGTGAGCCGTTCAAGTTAGTAGTGGAAAAAATATTTTTTTGAAACTCATCCATGCATTTATCTTTGGTTGACTTGAACCTTCAGAGACATAAACATTACAAAGGGTTTAGAGTTGCCTTTGATTCATAGTAACCAGAACACTGATTTGACAAAATGTAATGTTTATAGCTTGTTTCATAATTGGTGACTGTATTATGTTTTTATGATGTAAAGCACTTTGAACTGCACTGTTGCGGAAATGTGACATACAAATAAACTTGACTGGTTCAGAATAGGAGCAAGTCTGTCTTTTCCCCCATTGTAAATCAAATAGTACTGTTTCCATTTTAATTGAAATTTCAGCCTTTCATATTAAGAAATTCTAATATGAAGCTATGCATTTCACCAATCTTCAGAACAAAACAAGCTAGTATGTTTTTCAGTTGTTGTTTTTGTCATTTTTATCAAGTGGATAAAAAACTCAACTTGGCAGACTCTAATATTTGTCCACATATATAATCAGCCCGTTGAAGATTCAACAGGACGAGTCAGTGATGTCAAAGTTTACTTGTTTTGAAATTGATCCACTCTGGTTGCTGAGCTACAGGTTAAGTACTGAAAGAATCAGATTTTTTGGTGTGTTAATGCGTCCCACTATTTACCACCAACGAACAGCATGTACGTCAGTTTGTTTTAAGACTTACACTCTGAGTGCATAAGTAAGGTTAATTTTGCAATCTTTTGACTTTTTGTTGGATTCAGAACTTTTTTTAAATTTTTTATTTTTTATTTTATGTGTTTACAGTCCTTGAACAAAAACAGAAGCAGTCAAAACCAGAATCTGAAGGGAGCCAGGGAAGTCGTATTCGATGTCTAACTGAAAAGCCCAGGAGTTACGGATCCATTAAGTGACAATTTATTATGCAAATGTCACTGTGAGTATCTAGCAGTTAGTTGGCCAAACTTCAGACTGGTGACTTTTATCAAGAAGCATATAGTCGTGTGTGTATGTAGATATATCCGGTAACACGCACTCACCATAAAAGAGAAAGTAGGAGTGGTGAAGGCTTCACACCAAGCTTTAGTATCCCGACAATATTATGACTAAACTGCAGTAAAAATAACAATTTTTAAATAACTCAAATTGTTGCAAGAATAGAAATATCCTTTATTGTCCCACAATGGGGAAATTTGTGTGCAACAGAAGCAAAGTGACAGGCAATAACGACAGATAGACACACACAAAGATAGAATGCAAAAATATACACACAGAAAGAGTAAAGAATTAAAAAAAACAACAACATTTGAGTGGGCATTTAGCTGCGATTACTTAACTACTTAGTGGAATGGTGTTCAATCCATTGGGTAGTTCTGAAAGGTTAGACCCCCAGCAATTATACAGGTAGAAATTGTTAAAACTGAGACAACGGGACTCGTGTAATAAAGAAATATATTGTGTTTGTTTACAGAACAGAACCAAACCATAGTTTTCACATAATCTAAATTACAAGAGACGAGCTAAACTATATTTGCCAATTAAACCGCTCTTCAAAACAAATAGAGTCTCTCTGGATGTCAATTTGAGGTAAAAAAAAAAAAAAAAAAAGCTTCTTAAAGGCTGTAAAAATGTTGTAAAATTATTGCTTAACTGCTGCCTTACACAATAAAATGGCAAGAAGGCCAACGTCATCCAGAAAAAGTGTCTTTATTTCAAATGACTTCTGTAATCTATAAGTGGAATACTACATAAAATCCTGTTGTACCAGTTTTTTATATGTTCTGTGTTTTAGAACTAGCGGTTTATGAACACAGCTGTGATAAGAAAAAAAAAAGATTGCACATAATGGTGCAATGAATTATATAAATTATTATGAATTGAAATGCAGTTTCTAACATAATTCCTCTTACATAGTAAGAAATGTTTGGAGAGTTTCCGAGTTGGACCAGAAGCCTGCATTAGGGCAAAAATATTGGATTTTTTCTTTTATTTTTGTCAGAAAAAGATAAAAGACGTGTTTAACGATTACACACATTTGTTGGACCCGACAGCCGTGTGCAGCTGCTTGTTATTATTGCTATTTAGATTGAGAATTGGACACTGAATAGGACAGCAATGACTCCCAAAATCTGGCGCTTCAAAAATGCACGTAGCAGTCGGATTGACATTAGCATTTTGTGATGATTATCAACATAACCGCTGTCCTGATAAAGCTTTGAAGCTGCATGTTCTGCTTCATTGATCCATCAGAAAACACAGAAACAGACGGTATTAGCAGTGGAGCTCTGCTTTCCTTCCTTTGTTTCAATCACATCATGTGCAACAACAAAATAATATTGAAACGTCTGATATTATGCTCCTGCTGATAGCGGGCATGGTTTCATTATGGGATGTAAAAGATTGGATACATTTTGGCTCGCGCAGAGCATACCCGGCATAGCCAGAAGAAAACAAACCCAGATTTCTTGAATGTGATATGAGCTGCTATCAATTCCTGAGTCTCATCCATGACGGGCCGCATACTTCTCCCACTGTAACAAGACGCTTTGCTCTATACAAGCGCTATCATTCATCTGCCATGGGATGATATTTGCAGGGAGAGGTTTTTCAAGGAGATTTTTGTTTCTTTAGGAATATTAGTCCCCTCCCCGCTGCTTCCTTCTGCTTTCCTTCTTTCTCTTTTGTCAGAGATAAAATTGGCTTTAATGACTGGACGCTATTGTTTGTTAGGACGATCCGTCTCCGTGCAGCTGTGGATGAAACTATCTGCTATATTTGGCAAGACGCCCATCTTTGGACTCAGTTTCTTGAGAGAATGGGGCCAGTTCACTGGACGTGCTTGATGTTGCGACTGACAGACAGAGCACAGCTTGCTGTATCTCCGGGAAAGCAAAATCGCTCTCCCAAAAAGACAGGGCAGCTTAGATGGGAATTCTTTGACAACAAACACTGAAGAGCAGAGCTAACATAGACGAGGATTGACTTGCTCTACTTAAAGTGAAAGTAACTCCGCGCTGCCTCTTTTTTTTTTTTTTTTGCCTCCCTTGATGTTCCTGTTTCCATGAAGTACAATCTGCGTGTAAGGATTTCCAACAGGAGGATGTGACAACATCAAAACAGCAATGTAAACTCAGGGTTAATGTGAGGGTTCCTCTGTCCCCACTGTTGCTATCAGAGCCCATCAGAGGGTGCTGACAGACAAAACACGCTTATCATTTATTTCTGTGGGTTTTCCTTGTAGGTTTTAAGTTTTATAAATCCTCTCAAACATTACCTGCAGTTCAAAAATCCTCATATGGGCAGATGATGAAAGGATAATAAGTAATAACACCTCTTGAGTTTTCGCATTGTGTCATGTTGCAACCTCAAAATTCAATGTGTTATTCAATGATTTCATGTGATTTACCAACAATTAAATGTAAAGGGAAATTAAATGTAACTGATATTATCAAAGGTTCTTCAAAGAGTCATTATAGACCCTTATGGCTATGGGCAGGAAGAATCTCCTGCAGCAGTCCGTTTTACAGTGGTGCTGAAGAAGCCTCTGACTGAAGACACTCTGTTGTTGTATAGCAGTCTCATGAAGAAGATACTAAAGGTTGTCTGTAATTTTCTTTTTACAAAGAATAATTCTTTGCATTGTCATCTCCAGAGGTTTTATGCGCTAGTTCAAAACCAAAACAGAGCAGGACAAATTCATAATGAATGATCACCTGGATATATTTTTTGTTCATCAGTTTCTTTTTGTTTGATGGGAATAAAACTTCTGTTTTGTGATGTTTTCCCTTATTTTATTGCACAAGAGTGTGGGATAAGGAACAAACGTGCCATTTCCATGCCCCCATGTTCAACAGCATAGCAGAGTCGGCGTACGTGGCCCGGTGGAAATAAAGGCTGTGGATGAAAGAGGACAGATTACATATTCAGCCGTCCCATTTAGAGGAAGCGAAGCCTGCACGGATGCCCGTCGGGAACACGCTGACGAATCGTAGATTACTCACAGGTGCAACTGTAGAAGAGACACACGGAGCGCTCCATCTTCATCCTGCATCTGTGGCGTTCTCCATGGCTTCTTTCTTCCCGTTACGCCGTTGCAGATGCTTGTGTTTCGCCACCTTCAGCCCTGCGTCTGTTATCGGCGGCCTTTATCGCTCCGGTCACGGCGCGTTTCGGCACGTACCGCCTTTGTTTCTTATCGCCAACCTGCACAGCTTATCAGTCCCGCTTTTATGCGCAGGATTTTTCTTTTTTTTTTCCTTTGTCTGCTGTCGGCATTCTTTTATATCCCCGCAGTTGCTCACAACAACTCCGCTGCAGGAGAGTTCTCTTGCAAGGTCAGTAGTGTTTTCTTTTTCTCTGCCAAACGGAAGCAGGAGGGGCTTATAGAGCAGGTGATGTCATGAGGCACCCTCCGGTTTTTTGCGTCATCCTTGTAGACGATACATTTCCACAAAGTTCTCCAACTTATACTGCAATTCATTTAGCAAAAAAAAAGAAAAAATTCTGATTTTAGAAAATTTATCACTGTTGAATCTAATATCAAATAAACTCCAGAGGCCTTGCAAAATTTTACCGTATTTGAGCCGAAAGGCTACAAATGGTTTCCTGCCCTTTATATAGACCGCATGATAACAAAGTCACCACTGAAACGGCTGCAGTTGTGACATTATCGGGCACATGTACTCCCTCTTGAAGGCAGAGATTGTGCATTAGCTCAAGATAAGCTCTCTTGTTGACTTTATGCGGTGGAGTGCAGATATGTAAACATAATGAAGGGCATGGTCAGCGACCTCACGGTGAAGAAAAGCCAAGAAGCCTGACTAGCTGGGAACAGCACGGACATACTTTGGGAAGTGTACCCAAGCCAGAGTTTGTTCCTCCTTCAGGGCCCCTGTGGTTAGTGATTCATATTTGATCTGCCTTTCTGCTCCCTATCCCACCTTCAACCCAATTGGCCCGAAGGAACGTAGACGGCTCGTTTCTGAGCGGCTCCGCACCAAAGAGCTCAGCACATCAGCTGTCGCAAGTCGGTGCCTCAGGGCATAACCCGTTGCGTGCAAACCACTTCGGCATCCAAATTAGCTTCTGAAAAGGAGTGACAGGCTGTACCGGATAGAGAAATACCTTTTGCTATAAACATTTCAATCAATCAGTCAAGTGTATCTGCATAGCACGTTTAGGCAGCAAGGCAGTTCAAAGTGCTTTACATCATGAAGACATAAAAACATCAGAAAAGTGTACAGTCATCACTTGTGAAACCAGTAGTGCCATCATTAAAATCATCAATATGCTGGTTAATGTTCATAATGGGTCAAAGGCAAAGCTAGCCAGGTGGGTTTTTGGCCTCAACTTAAAGGAACTCAGTGTTTCAGCTGTTTTGCAGTTTTCTGGAAGTTTATTCCAGATTTGTGGTGCATAGAAGCTGAATGCTGCTTCTCCATGTTTGTTTCTGGTTCTGGGGATGCAGAGCAGACCAGAACCAATAAAACCTGAGAGATCTGGAGGGTTGACACAACATCAGCAGGTCTTTGATGTAGTTTGGTTCTAAGCCGTTCAGTGATTTATAAACTAACAGAAGCATACATTTAGCTCTTTTGTTGTCCGCCATAAAGCCTGGTTAAAAAAAAAGTTTCCATTTTGACTCTTGTTTCAGCTGCTGTGGATTGTTTTCTGTCTTGTTCTTGTTGCGTCGTATGTATCGGAAAGTGGTGTCGGTTTTGGGGATGGATGACTCCTCCAGGTGATCCGGTGTGTAGCTGGAGCAGCAACGCAGCTGGAATTGTTATCTCTTTTGATATCAGGACCGCATGTAATGTGGAAAACACCCGAGGCCGGCCCCGATTCCCCCTCGAGCAATTGGGGTTTCACATGCCAATTGGCTTTTACAATCCCCCCCGAGATTTGTAGTTCATTTTGCAGAATTCCTACCTAGCTATGTAAAATATTTCCCCTTTGCCATCAGAACTGAGAGCGGAATCCTGGATTTATGTTTTGTTTGTTGGTTTGTGCATCTTGATATTAGATTAGATGCGCGTTACCCAACCGCCTTACTTTAACAAGATGTTTCTTAGAAGTGAGCAGAGGGAAGGAAGTGCTTTAGATGTTATTGCCTGTCTACCCAGAGGGGCTGCATGTTGAGACACAAGCTCCCTCCTCCCCTCTTTCCCTTTCCCACCTTCCCTTCACACCCCTCGCACTGATCTACCGGCCCATCCATCTCTCCCCAGGCGAAAGTTCTGTCTCCTTTGCCAGAGCTGTCTGGCCTGTCCGACCATCGTAAAGTGACAGACACACCTTGCCTGTAAAAACAGAGCAAACATCACAGCAGTGCTCCGAAGCAAAGTACGGTTTTCTCATGCTTGTGTAACTGTGACTTTCTGTGGATAAGTCTTTAGTTTTAGAATGTGAGAAACGGCAAGAATAAGGCAAGTTTTAGTGATTTGTGTTTTTGTCGTTGCTCCCAGAAATGTGAAACGTCGTCAACATCAAAGTACCCTAGTTGTATGGCAATCAATGCCAAAAAACCTAGATATAGATAATTTGGTTCTAGTTATTAGTCACTTTGTGATATATTGATAAACTGTTAATATTTTCTGTCCTATTGTTTCTACCATTGAGATGCCAGAGAAAGGGTCAGCGTTTTATTTTTAGTCTATTCTTGTATTGTTTTTTCTTGTAAAGTGGATTATAATTGGGTTGTCTTGAAAGGTGCTGACAAGTAAAACACATTAACATTATTATTATTATTATTAGAGTGACCTGCGTTTTCTCTGGTTGTTTGAAGGATAGGGAAGAGCAGCGGCTGTTCCCCAGCTGTTTTCGCACACTGCCAATTTGCTGGATGCTACACTTTTCCGTCTTACAAAAAAGGCTAATTCGGTCGTTTCAAATGATTTCTGATGACAAAAATCAAAACCAGTCAGGGCATAGGACCTGGGAGAGTGCCACCCAGTTCAGCCAAACTACCAAAAGACATTTACTTTTGTGTTGCCGTGATTTTATGTCCTCCTCAGTCCCTCTTTTTTTGTGGCGCTCCGCAGGGTTCGAGCTTAGGCCATTTTCTATTCTTTGTATCCATTCTTCCTTTTAGCTCTACTCTGTAGAAACTTGTGACGTCCTTTCACTGTGACGCAGACGATTGTCAGGTTTATATCCCACTGCTGAGATGAAGCCTGTTTTGACCAGATGCTCGCTATGTTCAGGTCTACCAAGCTTCCTGTTTTGCAAACATACTTCACCAGCTCTCTCTGCTCTCGTTGGCTGCCTAGATTTTAAAGTTCCCTTGAGTGTCTTGCTTTTATGGAAAAATATAAATCCTACGAAAAGCCATAAAACATAAAGTCCAGGTTAACACCTGCAGATGTAGATCTGAATCAAGCATTCTTCATTTGATCACAAAAGAGTGAAATACTCAATAAAAAATGTCTCACACAGTTAGCAAATATGTAAATCCTCATAATAAAAGTGTCTGTTTTCTCATAGTGGAACTGTCATGCCGCATGTTGCCAGATGCCCACACTAATGATATTATACTGTTTTGATAGCTGGAATGATGTGTTTACCTGGCACCTTGGAGAAACATGTGTATAAACTGTTTCTGTGCCAACAATCACGGAAAGCCTAGGTACTTGACTTCATGGCAAAACTGCTGAAACTTGAACTACCCTATCAGGATGACTCACTTCAGACTCAGCGTTAATAATCTTGGCACAGTGACAGCGTGACTAAACATAAGCTTGAATCACACGTCTGCTGCTATTAATTTAACCGATAGTTTTGAGCTCAAAGACCGGTCCGAATAGCAAAACACATTAAGCCGACACACCTATAGATTACAAAATGAATGATGGGCATTAAGCAGAATTATCTCATCTGCAACAGCTGAACCTGACTGAACTGAATGAACCAGACAGTTAAGAAAACCAAAATGAGTGGAGGATCTTATAACATGATGTTTAAAATAATCGAGGGACTGCTACTATAGACAGTTTGTTGGTTAAAGCGAGCCACTTAATTTAAAGATAAAATAGGATTGTCCTTGCTAAAACACAGTTCGTATTATGTTCACTTTGATTTTATTTTATTTTTTTTGCTTTGAGACACATTATCATACTTTCATTTTATCATTGACGATCTTGTTTTATCTTAACGTTGAATATGTGGTTTCATTTGCAGCATACAATGTCCATCAACTCCACAACTGACTCGCAGAAATAAATAGGTGGCAGAACCTCCTCAGACAAACGAAGCTTGTTTGTCTGAGGAGCAGAGGATCAGTTTCCCACTGCTTGCCTGCAAAATGCCGATCAAATCCAGAGTTTAAACAGCAGCAGGTGTGTTTTTTCGAAACACCTTCAAATGATATGATTGTTCAATGCATGAATAAAATTAAAGTATCATTAATTATTATTATTAGTAGTATTATTAAAGTTATTAAGTCATTAAAGTTTATTAAATTTTGGAATTGTTCACTGTTTCAGTTGACGGCACCACAACTTATTAGTGTCTTATCATTTGATAAGACACAGAAAATGTTTGAAATGTCATCTTTGGAATAATATAATGCTTTTGCTTTAACATGTCAGAAAAAATTTTGCACCAATTGCTTATAACATAAAGATAAAGGTTGTGACGTTATCCCTCTTCCAAATAAGGTTAATGAACAAAAACAATAATAGCTTGAAGGCTTAAAAAGATGCTAAACATTTTTGAGTTCTTTTATCTTCTACTAAAGTTCTTAAAGAGAAATTGAATTGGCTAAAATCAGTCTCGGCAGAGACTTTAATACAATACAGTCTCGACCAGACTGAATTGTATTAAAGTTCTACACATCACAGAATATCGTTTGCTGTAAGATTAACTTTAGACGTTTTTGAAACCTTTGGCAGCAGTAGTTTCTGTAAGGACGCATCTATATGAAAATTTGGACCAATATTGATATATCAATCCACCTACATTGCTGCTCTGCTTCGGCTAAACATCCCATAATCCTGTGCTGCATCACTATCAGTGTCACATGACAGAACAAATACCACATGACCTCCTCACTTCCCTCTACGGAAGCACAAACGGCAACAAGATGGAAACAAACTTCGGTTGCCAAAATTGGCCCAGTTTTACTTTCTGGGTCGATACTGATATTTAAAAAAAAAAAAATAATAAAAATAAAAAAAAAAACAGAGAGAGAAACATTGGTTGATACTGACATTGATGCTGATGTATTATGCTTCCCTGCTTTTGAGTAAATGTTTTATGGTGATACATTTGACCTGGATATCTTTGTGTTTTTAGCTCATTGACCAAAGGGAAAGAACACATCTAAAAAGTGATTGCTTTGCAGAGTACTCTGTGTTCTGCAAAGAACAGCCTGGTCTGTGTAACTTAAAAAGCAGTTGCTTCAACATGCCCTTATTGTCACCTGTCAACACCGAGGCAGATGTTTAACGTCAGTAAAATAGCCAAAAGAGCCCATATGAGTACTCCATCTACACTCGGTTAAGGTTAATACTACACCCCTGATCCTGTGCTCTTTTATTATCCATTATTATTATTATCCAGTAATGATAGATTGGGAATGGGAATGGGAGGGATGTGACAATCAGGAGGTGGTAGTGCAGTCCTAAGGTCAGCGCTTCTGCTGGTTTGGCTCTGATGTGGTCTACCAGAAGAAAGTTTGAGCGGGACGCAGCCTCTGCCACACGGCACCCATTCCTGGAAGAAGCTGGTTCAGATTTACAGCCCACCCACATAGCACTGCAGTGCAGTCGGACCCAACCGAGGCATCGCTGTGCTTTCCCTTCAGCCAGGGGTTTTGATTTTATACGGTTATTTACTGACTTGCTCTGCTGTTTTTCCTCGTTCTCTTCCTACTCCTTTCTCGCCGGGTGCAGGTGTGCGTTTGCTCAGCCGAGGAGATTTGTTGGATCGACTACAAAGGCACTTCGATATAAAAAGGAATCAGGCAATTCTGGTTCCACTTTATGGAGTCCCACCCCTCACATGCCAGTAAATGCCACAAACCAAGCCAAGGCAACAGGAAAAAGGAGTTTTCCTTTCATAAGGTTGTTGTCACCTCACAAGCATTCGTTAGAACATCCTGGATTTAATTAGTGTTACACTTTAGGGGTTTGATTAGTCAGACAGGAGGTGAGGAACACCTGAGACAGGAGACTTTCTTTGAGCCACAGGCACTTCAGGAGCCAGTTTGACTCAGGTGATACTTAATTAGCCTGTGAAGGACTGTCAGTACCACAGACCCTACAGTTGACTCCGGTTGAGACGGGATTCTTGAGTCACTTTTCATACCATATGAGGTCACTCCCTTTTGTGTCCACACGCACCATCCTAGAGACACACTCTCGTTGTTGTTGCACCCCGAGGCCCGAGGAAACGGGGAGGCCTAAAACGCAGGGGACCACTGAGTGACTCTGGAAGCTTTCCGGATCAGGTTGCGAGGCCAACCGGGTCTGCATTGTGAAGACGAGTCAATCTGTTTGGGTGAAGGGGCCTTGCATCCATCAGGGGAGTCGTGTTGTCTCCAAGACCTCTTCACCCTGCCTGTAGGCACTAAATGCCACTGTGGAAATTTGAATTCCTTTGTACTAGAGAGGAATGGGATTCATGGCTTTTTGACTAGAAATAAGACACCTAATGAGTCAATGGTTTATGATGAGATTTTCTCCTGTTTTTAGGAATTCAGGGTTTCTCCCAGTTTGTTATAAGCCTGGTGGGCCGCCAGGCTTTACTTGGAAAGGCTTGGCATTGTTTGTTTATCTTAAATATTGTTTTTTTTTTAAACAGTGACAGTAAGACTTTATAGTTGACGCATTGAACTGGGCGAGATCGTCTCTACACTTGCTTGTTGGCCACAAGCTATTATTTCCAAATTATGATGCCTGCCTGTGCATCTCCGCATTTTTGTAACTTAACATTTTAACACATCATGGTGGACTGCCCTAACGCCTCTACCACTGGCCTTAGCAGATTTTCTGGGGGAAGCCTTGAAATTAATAAGAAATTCTAAAAATGTAGGTTTCATTGGTGTTGAAGTTTGATGGATTATTTTATCCTTCTGAAACCCACAGTGCCGGTGCCTGACCCTCCTTTAATAACTTTTTTAGTTGTTAGACTAAATGTAGCCGAAACAATGAGGAATAGAGCTGAACGATGAGTAGGAGAAGCAGTAGTAGTCAGACAGAGGTTGAAAGCTCATTTTAAAACACTTTAAGTCTTCTTCACTTACTAATAACTTCCGCAGAGTGGCTTGATGGTGCTTAATCATGGTGCCTTCACTGATTGGAAAAAGACTGAATTTTCACTTTCGAACCGACCTGTCACTGGTTGGAAGTGAAAAAGAGGAAGCAAATCCAGTTGCTGCTCAGTTTCTCTGGGTTTTATTTGGAGCTTGTATTCATTTACTCATTTGTGTTGGGTGTAAATAGAAGTCAGTAATTAAGAAGCCGTGTTCTCTTGTTCACTACTCAAAAACGATCATCGCATGGAAAACTTTCACAAAGTGGACTTTGTGCTGCTTCTGAGCATTTGAAAAAAAAAAAAACAGTATCTATCTTCGGGTTTGTAGAGGTTTCCCGTTAGGAGCTGAGAAGAAGGAAAAGGAACAGTTGCTTGCTCTTAGCGTACCTTACCCTCCTCACCATGGCCTCTTTTTACCGCGTGCCAGCAGTGGAGCAGAGCCCGCTTGTGGAATTGTCTAGCCCTTAAATCGCAGACACTATATCCCTTTCCTGCTAAAGTGATTGATCTATTTGGTACCGGAAAACACCAGCAGACCAGCCCTGCCAGGCAGCAAAAGTACCAATTTGACTTCAACCCTGTGATATAAGAGCGTTGTAGTGATGACAGACCACGCTGTTTTCTGGGTTCCTCCACCTTTCATTCTACACAGCATACCGAGGGACAACTGAGGACGACTGAGCGGTCTTTATAGTTGGAAGCGCTGTACATTTAATGTGCAGCTTGCTGCAGAATGGCAGCTCGAGTTTTGTTGCCCGAGGCTGGCTAAGTATAGTTAACTCATAGGTGCACAAGGATATTTAGAGAAATAACTATTGTTTACATGTCGTTTTCGCAAAAGTAGTTTGAAAAATCTCAGACAGCACGACTGTCGTGGTTCAGACGCTGCTCTGTTAAGTCTCGTCTTCCCTTTGACCCCGTTATTGAACCAAATTCTTCAGAGTTCATTCATCGGGCTACGAACCATGCAGAGATTTTCAAAGGCGCTCAGATTCTTCCTGCGGAGCTGGCACAGCTGTGTGAAAATGAAATCTTCCTAACGGTCGTGACTCAGTGGTACTTGCTTATATCTGTGTGTATCATGTATACATACTGTTGCCAAGTAGGAGAAAGTGATTTATGTGTGTTTACATTATACAGAATTTTATTAGTTTACATACAAATGTGTTGGGTAAGTTGCCGGGTTAGAACAGGCATGGGTTATTTGTCGGAAATCAGAGCTGTGCCGACAGAGCTTACCATTTGTTTTTGTGTAATACTTTAGATGCAACTTCTGTCTCTGATCGTTTCATGTAGTGTAGAGGTCGCACTGAAATGTTTTCGCTCCTCTCTTATAAACAGTTTGATTAATTTATTTATACACCACCCAAGAAAGACATATAGAATTATAGAAATATTTGATTGTTTTGAAAGTTTTAAGCTGTCTGCCTTTAGCACAATAAACTTTTACAAGGAATAAGGAGAAAGATTAAAGGGAAATCTGACACAGTAAAAACCCTGAATGTAAATATATGCTGTAGCAGTAAAAGAAGACATAATTTACGTATTTGTAAGAAATCTTAAGCTGTCCAGCTGGCACGCAGTTAAGCTCAAAATTTATCATACCACTGGCAGACTTAAAATTATTTGCTTCTATTTTGATGATTTTTCTTTGGTGATGAGCTCCAAGTCTTTGAAACTGAAAGGTCTCTTTGCCTTCACTCTAATCTTTAGCTCCTGCCACAGATTGAAGTTTGGAGTCTTAATATCACCTCCAGTGAGAAGAAACATGTTGCTAAAAGTAACTTCATTCTGCCAAGAGAATAAATAGTGCTCGGTACAAATATAGGCTTTAAGCCCTCTAAAATTATAAACATTATAAAACTAAAGACATAATAAAGTTTGGTGTTCCACAGGCATCTGAGCTAGGAGCAGTTCGGTGTATAAAGATAAGCTAGAAGGTCATTGACCTGCATCCTTACAGGACAAAACTGGGTCAGGAAAGTTAGCTGCCAACTGCAGTGGGAAGTGTCCAGATGTGAATGATCTAAACTCTAGAAATGTTTAAAAGTTCCTGGAAAAAAACAAAACAAAAAAAAACCGCTCACATGAAGTGTTGTTAAGCGTTGATGTGTTCAGATGAAGTTTTCTGTGAGGTTCTTGTTCCTGCTGGATCTTGGGGTGTTTTCACTTGGTTCAATTGGGGACCAAAATTGCCACATGTGTTACATCTTCAGTTGCTGCGGTTTGTTTTCACACTGCCCTGTGTCAAATTAAACAAACTTTTTGAGGAACCTATTCCCCTTTTCACCTCTAGGGGCGCTGCAGCAAGATCCACTGAAGGAAACGACACAAAAACCTCTGAAGAAGACATTGAGTGCAACTTCCTTCTTCACGAAATGTAAACCAAAATGGAGCAGCATTTTGGACTCGTGTAAGAGACATGAGTCTCTTACACTAGACTCATGTCTTGATTCTGGTTGTATTTACCCAGAATGCCCTGCATCCACTTGGCATTCACCTATGCATTTGAACCGCACTAGAGTTCACTTCAACTGAATCAACACCTCAGTTTTTAGATTGACCAGAGTTTGCTGTTTTGGTCTTCATCAAAGTTCAATTGTACATTCACACCTCCCCAAACGAATCAGACTTTCTGGGCAAACAAATTCAATTAAAGCGGATTAACAGGGCTGGCGCAACGCACACTTTGCTTATGTGGCGGAGAAAACGGTTTCTAGGAAACCCTTACTCAGCCTCGGGTTTACACAGCCTGCTGGTGAAGGTAGGGCAGCGGTGTTTACCTGCCCACTTGAGTGGATTCCTCAGCCGGCTGCCTCAGACGCGGAGCTACAGGCTGCGGTGCCTTCGTGTCTACTGTCTACACTGGAGACATTCTTAACCTGATATCGCTGCAGCGCGCTCAACAAAGACGTTGAAAGGCCATATTGAAGCAGGGCTGAGGAGGAGGAGCAGAGGGGGGAGTTTGATGAGATAGATGGACCGACTGTAGTCAGAGGGGCCCAAAGCCTTGAAGTGCCATGCCATGAGGGAGAGCAGGTGTGAGCCTCTTTATACGTCTCTCTCCCTGTGTGTTTGTGTGTGTGTGCAGATATGCATGACTGACTGCGAGCTCGAAAGCGTGTGCATGTGTTTTTGAGGAATAAATAGAGCATGCGCTCCAGGCTTGGACGTTGAGCATGCACCAAGATGATACACGCCGGGTTTTCGGGCCGCCCAAACGGCGACATCGCGACTGGATAAAATTGCGCTCTCTTTGTTAATCAGCACAGCAGTAGGTGACGGGCGGTTGCGCGATAGGGAGATGGAGGCGACTTCAAAGCGCCGTGGCAGCATTCTCTCAGCCCGGCCTGTTTACACTGCTCAGTGAAGTCTGCATTCCACTGTCTCATTTTTCCATGGCATTCCACGAAGAGCTCAGTTCTCCTGGCTGTGTGCCCTACAAAGTTCACCCCTCCCCTCACCCCAGCCTTGTACACACTGTACAATGCATGCATGCTGCTCAGTCCATTTGGCCCCTAAAACAAGACAGGACCCAGCCGGGTGTGAAGAGAGCATGTTTAGTGGAGGAAATAACTCATATGCACAGCTGCACCTTGGAATGGTGGAAGATTCAGCTCACCTCTCGTTTTGAGACGAGCTAATGCTAACCTTTGCTTGATCTGGATATCAGAGGCAGGAGATTCTGCTTGTATGGTGAAGCTTGTGTTAAAAAAAAACACAACAACTCAATTTTATGGTATTAGGTAAGAAATTAAAGAATTAAAGCCTGGGCGAGGCAGTGGTGCAGGGGTAAAACAAACGGAGGCCTTAGGGTTCGAGCCCCGGGCCGATGTCTCACAACTGGATTTCCTGTCTGACAACTGTCACATAAAGGATACTGGAGCCAACAAATTCATGGAAAATCAATTTGAAGCCAAAGTTTATTAAATGATCTAACTCAGTTTGGAGTTTGCCAAATGTAACTGGATAGGGATAATAATGTCTTCCTTTAGTTTCCACATGATGACTTCTGTATGTTTTTCAACTGGAAATAGTTTAAAAAAAACAAAACAAATATTTTCTTTTTTCAGAAGAGAAAAACATAGGAACTTTCTCTCAGCCAGCAGACCAGGAGCGTACAGCAACAAGTGGGGGAGGGGCAGCACTGCACTACTCTATGCCCCATGTAGCTGGAGAGACCTGATGCCGTTACAGCACTTAATGAGGCATCTCATTTAAAGGACTTGAATATTTCTTTGTGAAATCGAAACTTGAGAAAGTCAAGTTTTTCCAGTTCTCTGTAAGGAATCACTTTCTGATTCCAAGTTTTTTATTTTTTCTAAATGTTGTGACACATAAAGAAACATGCTGCTGGTTCTGTGATAGAGGAAGACGTTTTGAATCCAATAGGAAATGAGTTTATACAATAAAAACACATGACCGTAACTTTAATCGGCTTTTTATTAAACTCAAAAAGGTGCGTCAAAGTGCAGGCTAATGGTTATAAACTGAGTTTTTTTTAAATTTTGATGCTTTTATTAAATAGGATAAATTATATTTTCATATCATAATTAAAGCCAAAGGGAAAATTAGCGGTATTCTTTTTATGGTTGATTAATCGGTGCTTCTCTTATGTCATGTGCTGGTAAAATATCAACACATATTATACACATTTTTATTACTTATTTTGTCATGTGGAATGTTAGAAAAGGCTTGGTCAAGTGAAATTACTCAAACAGAGAATAGTCAACAACAATAAGTGACTTTGCTTGCCAAATACAAGTGCTGCTGGATAGAAATCCTGGACCGGAGTAAATCCTGGACCGGAGTGGTTCTATCAGTATGCTTTTATCTAAGATCTTAGATGCAGGCCCATACAATCCAATACTCGTTTTCTGGCTGACCAATGTCTGATACCAATATCGGATCAGGACAATCCTAGCCATAACACATAACTTTTTTTTTAATGTGCTGTAGGTTCTCTGACAGAGGGAAAGTGAACAAATTACAGAACTCACAGTGAAGTTGTTTTACTCTGATCTCCAGTCGCTCGGTTGTATCTTGTAGCCACCCTGTGGCTAACCCAGACATGTCCGCTTCTCGTGAGTCTCTGCTGGCTCATCTTGAAAAGCCCTCAGTTACTTCCCCAGCCATAAATCAAGCGACTTCCAACGCCTCCCTCAGAGCCACAGCGAAGCACAGCAGCAGAAAGGAAAATAGTTAACAGTGCCAATTACAAGGTGTGTTGCTGGAGGTTTTTTTTCTGTTTTTTTGTGGCAGTTTGCTGATTGTTTGCTAAGCATGTAGGCCTTGCCAAGATGTTGGGGGCAAGAATAAAAATAGCACACGCGCACATAAAAAAAAAACTGTTAGTTTGTATTTACCTCCTTTGTGTGTTTCTGACTGCGTCTCTCCGACATCCGCTGGTGGTTAAAGGGACACTTGTGGTCTGGACTTTAGAAACGGTGACGGACAGTGACATTTTTCCATTTTCCCTTCCCACTGGATCCTCCCTTGGATTACATTAGAGATCTTCCACAACAGTGTTTCTAGATAATGACATCAGGAGAGTGCTTCCATTTCATTTGGAATCACCAAACATTTCAAAAATGTGTAGGAGACCCTACACGTAACTCGTATAGAGCAATCTGTCTAACCCGTTCGTTTTAGCGACAGGTTTTCCCCTGTTTGCGTGGAAAATCGGGGGCCAAAGCCGGACGTGCAATCAACGTCATGTCTTGGCGTGAAAAGTGTGAAGAGCCGCGCGGCATGTACAGAGTGCATACGTTGCAGGCAGATGTTGCAGCAATCGACTGTGGGAACAGAGGAAGTGTGCTGGAGAAGTCATTTCTGTTTGTCATTTGTTCTGTGCAGATGGGAGGACAGAAATGCCTCCAAGGGTAGTTCAGGAAAATGATTTACGGTGTCAACTCCAACCCCAATAAACAAGCTTAAACGTTTACCTGCAATCACTCTTGATCACCTCGGTGCCAGAGAAGATGGATATTAATTTATTCTGTTAAATCAGAGGCTTATCCAAACCATTACGCAACGTTTTGCATGGGGATACATTTGTTATTGTGCCGCATTCCTTTTTGCAACGAACCTTTATATAAAAGTGGTTTTGTGGGCTGCAGTTTGTTTAGTACAGCTCGAGTTGAAACTGTTTATTTAATTCATTTTGGTTTCTTTTATTGGTGCATTCACTGTAAGCACCCCTGCAAGTCCCACTCTCCACCAGGGAGAAACGAAAGTCATGTTGCAAACGCCACACAAGGCACTGATCACGACTCAGGCAAAATGACATGCTCTTCTACTTCAAATCCCAGCTAGCTTTAGAAACAACCTCAACCAATGCAAAAGTATTCTTATCTTGTCAAGATAAGAATAAACACATACAGTTTATATGTGTGTATATTATTAGGATTTAATATGAAAGATTGCGCTAAAATGATTAATCGGGTGATTCGTGACGGCTCAATTGTTGAAATGTCAATTAATTTAGTAATTGATTAATTGTTAACCAAAGTGTTCACACTGAAAAAAGGCCTTTTTCTGAAAGAACAATATGCCAATACTATGCAAAAATATCTACATTTTGCATTTAAGATGCAAAAACTTGGTCTATAATTATTTTCTACCCAAAAAAAACTTAAGTGGCCTTAGTGGAAGCTTCACCCGGTTCAAACTGTGTAAAATAAATAACTTCTTAAGCATCTTTACTGTCCAATTATTAAGCAATTAATCCAAAACGTAATAAACAGCTCAGCCCGACACCGTATTGATGCTAAGTCGAGCAGAAAGGGCTGAGCTTTTCACATTCTGATGTTGGAGGAAGAATTTTCTAGCTGCAGATTCATCCTTCGCTTCAGATGATCAAGCATCTAATGGCGACACGTGAAAACTGATGTTTACAGACGCTCTCCGTACACTCAGATTGAGATTCAGCAAAGATGCACGGGCAAAAATGTCATCCGCTAAATTCGCAAAGCTGGTTGAGACATTGCCCAAAATCATTCCAGCTGCAAATGCAGCAAAAGGTAGATTCTAAAAGAAATCCAGGCCACATTTTTCTTATTTTCATATCAAAAGGCTTTAAGACCACCTCTAATTTCTCTGCCACTTCACTGCTGCGCACTACTCTGTGTCAGTTGATCTCATAAAATAAAAATTGATAGTCTTGAAGCGCAACTGGACGTTTTTATGGCAGAATTTAAATGCAATGAAGACCTTTGAACAATAAGCCAAAACAAAACTTTATAGAATCTTGAGCCTCCGAGGAGTAAACAAGAAGCAGCACATTTCCTTTTCTGCTTAACTGTGCTTTTTCTTCCTTTTTTTTTTTTTTTTTTTTTTTTTGACTCAGTCAAGCAGCCTTTGATTACCAAATTCAGCCGTTCGTCAAGGTTCTTTATCAGCCATTTGAGGTTTTCTCTGTCTTCACTTGCTGCTATGTATACAGAGCAGCTCGGGGCCGCCAGTGTTCTGCCCAGGAGCCGTGTTTGCTCTTTAGCCTTCATCAAAGCGTTTTTAAAGCTGAAACAGCAAACGTTTCGCTCTCTTTAGAGGCGGTACATTATTATAGAAGACACTTGTTGGTGGGTGGGGACGGGGGCTGGGATTGCATTTCCTAATAAAAGAGGGATGTTTAATCTGTCCGCAAAGGTGTACTGTGTTTTATTTTACGTGTAAATGTGTAAAAAAAAAAAAAAAAAAAAAAAAAGAAAAGAAAGGGAACTCTCTTCTGTGATGTCCTGCAACATTGAACCTGTAAGTGGATGGACTGCTCTTAAATTGCTTAATTGAAATATATTTTGACCAATTAGCTTCCCTTATTTCTTTTCCCATTAGTCAGGTCCTTCTGCTCCATTTTCTACTGCCACCATCTACAGGCCAGGGCCGACTGGCTGTGTGGATGCGGCCCCTGTGTCCACAGGGCAGACGGATCACTGCAACGCTAACAAACTGCGGGGTTACCTAGCCACTGGCTTGTTATGACAGGGAAGTGCTGTGTTTATGTTTAGCTGTGAGCTTTGAAATGTATAGCGCTATCCTGGCCTGAGACTGATGGAGAGCCTCAGGTTGTTTTCTTTTTTTTTTTTTTCTGAGTCTATGCTAATGTGTTTGTATATGCCAGGTGTTTATGTTAGGAAGGCCACAGAACCTGTGCATGACGTGCAGCCAAGGCACTTGGCTTTGACTTGAGGCTGTTTCCTCAGAATCACCACTGCGACAGACAGGAAATGTTGTTTTTTATGAGACTAAGAGCAACCAGATGCTTACTTTATTGATGATATCTTTGATTTAAAAATCAAAGATATCATCAATCGCTTCTGATCAGTGTTACTAAACTGTTACCCAACCTCAAAACACACATTGGAGATTAGATTTTTATTTTTAGCAGATGCTTTAGTTGCATGCATCTGCAGAAATTAGATATTATAAAACAAAAAGACACTTTTTTTTTCTTTTTCTTTTACTCACTGTCACTCAAATGATTTCTTTTTGTTGAATGCCAGAAAACTTATTGTGAAAATTAATGTGACTTTTTTAATAACTTTTTTATAACAGTATACATGTCAGTCTCTTAAACTGTTTGACTTGGGTCTAACATTTTGGGCTTCCTTCCACGAGCCTCTCACTATACTTCACACGTTAGAGTTGGGTAATAAATCAATAGAAATATATATCGCGATAGAAACATGATCGATATCAATAGAAAATACGTCTGGCAGAATGTTCAATAATTTAATAAGAAAACTGTTTGTTTTGTTGAGGTACATCTTAAGAAATTCAAATGGAGAACTACCTTTTTTCCCTTATGTCCTCAGCGCCACAACATGCTGCTGCCCCCTTAATACTTCATAGTTAGGATGGAACAACTGTCCCCGTCCTCTGTCCCCGTCCTTTGTTGTTTAACAGCATTTTCCTGTTTCACATTGACTTTAATCATATTGTGTCTTGCTATATTTATTTATATATTAACCTTGTCCATATTTTGTCACATTACAATCACAAACAATTAAGTATTTTCTTGAGAAGTATAACACATAATTTAAAAAAAGATTTTCCTTATTTATTTTTATCTTCTGTTTTAGAGGTAAAAAAAAAAAAAAATGGTGGTGTGCATATGAGTTGAGCCTTCCCTGATGAAATCGTTTTGCAGAAGCGTCCTTTAAGTGCAGTCACAGCTTCAAGTCACTACCAACTCATGCTTTTACCCATTCTTTTTTTTTAAATAGTTCAAGCTTTGTTGGATTGGACGCAGACAGCCTGTGAACAGTGACTTTCAGGTGTTGTTACAGATTCTAAATTGACTTAAAGTCATCACTCTGTGTACGTTTCACATCTTTTGTAACATCTAGCAGGTTTTCTGCCGTGATGGTCCATCCGTCCGTCCATCATGTTTTGTTTTGTTTTTCTCACTGAACTTTTTTGTCAGGCAAATGTTTGAGTCGCACGCAAACATCTTCATTACGTTCTGTGACGCAAGGCGATTGAGGCTACCGGTAACCAGTTGCTAACATAGCTTGCTAGCTAGGTAGCTCTCTTAACATGGGTAACTGCAAATTTTTCGCCAGTTGTCTGGAAGTTGTGCGTACATTTCTGTGGAGATACGGGTCTAAAATACCACTCATAATAGTCTTAAAAATTGGTGAAATTTTGAAGACTATTAGATTAATAATAATAATTAATAATCACAGATTCTCTCATCTGTGATTATTATTCTTTCTTCATGTCTGGCTTGATAGACTACGTGCGATATTTAAAGCTTAGAGTATTGTTTTAGGACCAACCTCTGCTTTAGTCTTCCCACAACTTTCTCTTTCCTTGAACTGTCACATAAAATCCCAGTAAAATTCATTGAAGTTGCTAGTAATGTGACACACTGTGAAAAATTTCAACGGGCATAAAAACTTGGGCGAGACAACGTAAACAAAGCGTTCTGCAGACATCCCCGCATATTTTTGCAGGTGTCTCCTTCTTTATCTGTTCAGTTATAAATATGCAAAACTGCTTTTGACATAATTGACTGAAACGTAAAACCCTGAAATAACAAAGAAGTAACATTTGCGGCGAGAGCCTCCACGGCACAGGTGCGGCTGTACCCAGCTCCCGCGCCTCGCTGTGCAAAGTTCACCCCTCTTTTTATGCCACGTTATCTAGCAGAAGTGAGGGAAACAAGCATGAAAGGGAGGGCCGAACAGCGCAAAAGTGCAGACGGCGAACACTGTGACCCGCTAACACATCCTTTATCTGGTGTTCCAAATAGTGGAAGTGTTTTATTTCACCCCTCAGCCGCCCGTTTCTTCTGCTCTTTGCTCCTCTTCCATCCTTAGCTTCTTTCTTTTCGCTCTAATCCCTTTCATGAAGCAGAGACAGTCTGACGGGCCTGAACTTTGGCGGGGGAGTGGGTGGGTGTGGAGGGGGCTCCTACTTAAAGAAAGCGCCCGGGCAAATTTGGGGTTGGTGGTAATTACCTGAGCTTCATTAAGGGATCACGTTTCCCCCCAAGTTATTCCCTGTGGTAACCGTTACTGGATACGGGGCCGACACTGTCGATAAAAAAGGGGCTGGAAGATGACACTCTCTTTGTTTTGACAGGACCAAAGCAGTAAGGCCTCCTGTTCATTTGTATTTGCAAAGAGAAAAGGGGGGTGAAGGATTCTGATCCCACTTTTCCAGATGCTCCAACAGGGAGGATGTCTGCTCTGCTCCCTTGGCAATCCGCCTTCTCGACCATATCAGCGTTAGATGTGTTCAGGATACACAAAGATTTCTCACGTAGGGCTGTGTATGCGGGACGTTTTTTGACACTGACAGCTCAAAGCCCACTGGGTCAAGAAAGAAAAGCAAACTTTGGGGATCGGACTCCCAACAACTAGCTATGCGTCAGTCTCCCTTGGAGAAACGCTCAGGAACTTTTTTTTTTCCACCAGTCGCTCACGCTCGTGCACATGTTCACATTCGCATGCAAGCACATGCTCCGGTGCCTTTAGCAAGAACACGGAGCCGTGCTCTCTCTGCAGACTCTCACACCCTGATGTTGAACGGACTTGTTTCCAAAATGGCAAGGTGGAAAGTGAGGGGTCAGTGTTTCAACCCGCCCCGTCACCTCGGGCTCATTTCTCTGTGAAAACCGTGTGGCGCTGGTTGTTGTAGCGCGCACTGCAACAGTAATCCGGGCAACCGGATTGTGATCGCTTTTAGTTATGACATGCGGTTGAGTTGCTCCTTTTTGTAACCGCTTTTCCTGTGATTAAAACAAACCACTGCAAAGTCAGCTTCAGTAAGTTTTGATTAGACTTTCACAGACAAGTTTTAATCCAGACTTCCTGGCAAAAGTCATGGACCTCACATCGTTTCTTTATATTCTCCAGAAATTCATCCAATCTTTTATAGCGTTAGTTTTTTTAGGCTTTCTGGAAGTTTTTGGTTGTTTTGGGCTTTATTTTTATCTGTTATCTTTAAGATAAAGAGTTGTACCTCTTGCACCTTAATGTGGAAGTAATGAATTACAACCAGCATTGAGGTTCAAGTTGTCATCTTTGGAAACAGTGCATTATGTTAAAGCCACTTTGTGGTCGGCTGCCATTAACTGGAGCACATTTGTACATTACATAACTTGCAGGCTCCCACCTTTTTGCGGTTCAGTATTCAGATTTTCTAAGGAGCATGACTACAAATTATTTGTGGAAAACACACCTACTCACTGAATGTTTTGTAGAGCGTATCTAAGTTTGAAAAAGTCAATTCAGCTCAGGAAGCTGAAAAATTTAAGTGCAATGCTACTTAGTATTGGCCGGCATTTGAAAATCAGCCAATCCAGGAGTGCTATTTATTTACCCTGGTGTTGATTGGCTGAAACCGCCATAAGACCATGGATATTAGCTTCTACGGTAGTTCTAAGATTGTTTCCACTCAATTGGAGCTGCAGTATGTAACGTTTATAAAAGTATGTTTTTTACGTATTTGCTAAAATTATCACTATCTTGTGACAGTATAAAATGAGACAGATAACCTGTGAAAAGATTGATTTCCTCCATCTCATCCCTAAGCTACTATTGCTGTCTGAAGAAATTCACAGCTCCCGACCAAAAACAACCAGTCCGAGCCAGGAGGAGGGTCATAGCGCTGTCAATTAACCTCATGTTCTCACTGCTCATTGTGCTAATATTGGAGAAATAACTTACCATCACAGGAAAACCGTTTATCCGCCATCATCGGTGGCCATGCGAACCAGCCTTAGCATTCACGACAAGCTCAGGTGCCTACAGCGTAGCAGAGAGCAAGACGGATAGAGGGCAGAGGAAATGAGCACCACCACACGGAGGGTGATTGACAACACTAAGACCCGCCTCCTGGTTCTGATTAGTTGCTTCCAGTTAGCACTGGAAGTACGGTGGGAAGGTGGAGAAGCTCAATTTTTTTCACAAATTGTCTCATAACAAACTGTCACAACATTTCAACTCGTATGAAAAAAATATTTTCATTTTTTATTAACATATGTTAATGTGTATTTGGTGTTTGAACTATTAAAATAGAGAGGGTTTTTAGAGGAGGTTTCAAGAGTTCTGCTTGACCCTAAACTTTGCTAATGCCGGGGATCCACTGTATTGAACTCTTAAATTTGCACACCACGTCAACCTTTGGAGGTGAACTTTGATGTTCACTACCCAGTCCTGGTGTGTTTCAGGCCCTGTCTTCACTAATATATTTTTGCAAAAAATAACTTTGAACTTTTGTGCAGGCCTCTTTGTTGGTGATAAGTTTGTAAATCTTTGTGGTGTGATCATATGTAGTTTATTAAAAGTTGTGTATCATGTTGAGGCCCAACTCAGTTTGTTTTCATTAAATGTGAAATAAAGCCTCAGATGGAATTATCTCAAAATGTTTAGAGCAAAATCATTCAAATCTTTGACCATTTGCAAGCTTTTCTTCTTTGGTTTTATTTCAACAACTCTGAGTCTGTCGCCTCTTGATGCAGATGTTTGGATCTGAGTCGCCCCAGAGGTGCGTCAGAAGTGTGTTCCCTGTGTGTGTTCACAGGTTTGCGTGTACCACGTTGATTGAATTGTTGCTTGACTTGTAGTAACCCAGCAGACTTTCCAGACCCTTAGGCAGAGCTTCTTCGCTTGGAGTCTTTATTCGACGGATTTCATTTGAATAAAAGAAAAAAAAAAAAAAAGCTTCATTTTGAGGTAGCAGTTTGGCAACGGATTGCTAGAGGAACTGTGACTTGAACAGCTGGTGGCAGAGCCTGGTGAGAAGTTCAAACTTCCCACCTTAGCTCCGACTGACACAACCGCCTGGGCTTGGTTCCCTCCTGGCAGCAGATGAACTAAAACGCTTGCATACTGATTATCTTAAAAAAAAAAAAAAAAGATCTGCAGGGCAAAGTCATGGGGAAAAAAATATTATTGACTCTGTACTGCAGCTACTATTTATTTCCTCCTTTTTTTCTTTCCATGTACTTGTTTTTGAGGCTGTTAGGTTTTGTGTTTTTTTTTTTGTTTTTTTTTTTTAGCCCTGGAATATTTTTGGTAGTCTTTGATTGAGCTGAAAAAGAAATGCCTTTAATCGAGGCTACAAAGGAGCCGAGGGACATGTCCCCGTCGGTTCTGCAACAGATCTAGACACATGAGGAGGAGGCGGAACGGAGGAGTTTGCATTGTTAACAGTCTGTGGGGAACAGTTTGCGTTGCCTGTGGTTTCTCGTCCCTGTGAAATGGAGACTCAGTGATTTGGTTTCCCAGGCTCTGTTTTTGTCAGGGCCACACACCAAAAAAAAAAAAAAAAAAAACTCCAAATGAAGACGTTTCAGACTGTCCTTGTTGCTTTTTATAGTCCAGCAAAGCAGCGTGCCTCGGAGCGGTACGTGGCACCGACGGTGGCACACGCAGAGTGTTCGCAGGCCTCTGATTGTAAGCGGTGCCGATGCATCTAAAATAGAAGATAATGCCTGGCGTAGCAAAACATAGGTAGTTGGCTTCATAGGAAAGCCAGAAGAAAGTAAAAGCAGCCACTCCTTCTGAGCCTGTTTGGCTCAGCATTGGGGTTATTATCTCCTTTATTTGGTGTGATTGCACAGCGTCATGTAGCGACTTGCTTAATGTCACAATGAGATCCAAACAAGCGTCAAGTTAGCCATTTTCCCCAAGCATCTTGTTGATTGTTTTTCTGTTCTAGCATGTCCCACAAATTTACCACAAAAGACGAGCAGAGGTCAAGGCATCACAGGAGTAATGTCAATAAAAGTATTTTTTTCTGAACTTCTGTTTTGTCGAAGGCCAAGTTCAACTGTGGGCCTCTAATTTGAGCCTAGTAAATGCAGATTGGTGGAGACAGCTGGCAGCGCAGCGTATAGAGCAAGCCAGGGGTTCTTTCTGCTCTGTAGCTCGCTGCCGTCACGAACACCAGCCGCCATATTTGAAGTGGTGTATTCGAATTCATTGTCTTTGTAAGCTCAGCTCGACAACAGCTGCTGTCAGGGTTTATAAAGACACTACAATCCTACAATTTAATGTACGATGGGTGACTTTTGTTTTCGTACTTTCTCCTAAGATTAGGTGATGGCATATAACACATGTTGTCTCCACTTTTACTGCTTCCATAGGAATCCAGACGGTGAGTAGCGGCCAGGTGCTGCTGTTTTCTGGCCCTTCCTTTTATCTCGCTGTCCCAGTCTCGTTTTCCAAGTCTGTTTTCCGTTGTGTCTCCTCTCCTCTCCGCTCCCTCCCTCTGCCTGACAGACATGCACCAGCCCTTTGCAGCCCATTACGTCAATTCCCCAGCCCGGGGATGCCAGCTGTTGATGTCACCCCTGGGTCTTTTTAATTTGGAGATTTCCGCTGGGCAAGTTGAGGGGTGGGAGGGAGGGACGGGGTCCGCAGTCACATGAAGAGGCCTACTGGGGCAGAACCGACTAGGCCAGGGCCGTGGAACTGGAGTGTGGGTGCGCCCCAGGAGTCCAAAACAAGAACTGATCAGGAGAAGACTTTACTTGTAGGAGTATTCGGAAGGGGGTTTAGGAGCACATTGCTGCCTCTGTGACTCGTGACAGCATGTCTGCGACCTGCGAGCGCTGCGGCTATCCCCTTGAGCTGTTAAATGCAGCCTTTCAGCAGTTACGATTTTCTTCCCTTTCAGAGGGGATCAAATGTTCCTACCAAAAGCCTATCTCTCATTCTTTGGATCCTTGAGGCTTTGTGTGGGAGTGAACATCACCTTCCATGTAATTGATTTCATTGGTTTATGAGGGAAGAGCGTCAGCGTCACACACAAATGCCTCCAACTGCACTGTTGGTGTGAAAACATCTCCCCATAGCTTGTCTCTACAGTACCTGGTAGACGTATTTATACTCCCCGAACTTTACCACCTTTTGTTGCAAACACAAACGTCAGTGGTGGTTTGGTGAACGAACCTCTGGTTTTCATAGTTTTTTACAAATAAAAAAATCTGAGAAGGGCTTAGTGGGGAATTGACGAAGCCCTCCTGTGTCTGAGAGTCCGATATTACAAAGAAGACAAAGCTGATGAAGAGTCTACATAACCAGAAATTTGCAAGTCTTGTCACAGATTCTCATCTTAATTTAGGGCTGAACTTTGGGCCAAACTAACATTTTAGAACATGCCTCGATCTAGACCAGAGGTCTTCAAATCCAGGTCTTAGATTTGCCTCTGCTTTGACACTCCTGAGTCAAATAACGAGACCCTTAGCAGGACTCTGGAGAACTTGACTGCATGCTGAGAAGGTGATTCAGTTATTTGATTCAGGTGTGTTGGACCAGGGATATATCTAAAGTCTCACTCTAGCTGGTTAATGTTTGGTTTGCTTCAAGCCAAGTTAGGTGTCTCTATTGGCAGTCTGGGGTAGGGGTTGTGGGCACACGGGATCTGAGCTCAATGGTGATGATGTCATTATGCATGCGTACCCGAAATCTCTCAGTATATTTGCCCGTTGCGGCTTTCCCTTTTCCAGTTGACGTTGTTTACGGTCTTGGGCCACAATTTATAAAAAGGTTTGAATCTCAAGGTTTGACCATGGAGTTATCAATTTACATTTTGTCAACTGCTATGGTCTCATCACAAATTAAAAATGATGGTCGAGATTTTGCTGTTGATGTAAATCCATGGGCAAACCAACGCCTGTAATCTGCTGCCAATGAAATTGCTTTTGCGCAGTACCCGGCTAGATCTGACTTGTACCACCCTAGAGGTGGTTCTAAACCACACAATATCTGCAAATTGAAATGACTCTGCAGGGGCTGACTGGAGAAGAACCAGTTAAAGCCACTACCATGGATAAGGGGCTTAAAAATTGCAGAACACCGGCTGTTGAGGCCTGGATTTATGGGTGCATTCACACCAGCCCTGTTTAGTCCGCTTTAATCCGACTCTAGTTTGTTTGCCTAGAAAATCTGGTTCATTTGGAGAGGTGTGAATATGCAAACAAACTCTGATGCAGACCAAAAAAGAAAACTCTGGTCTGCTTAAAAACCTAGGTCTATGTTCTTCTACTTCTTCCATAAAGGCCAGAGTTGTCCTGTCCTGAACTATGGCTCTCAGCAGCTCCTCCAAAGCTACCATGGACCTCTTTGCTACTTCTCTCTTTCAGAGTCTCCAGTTAGTTTCATTAACTTTTTCCAAAGTCCCATTTAAATGTTAAGTAGGTAGCATAAAGGCATAAATTGTGATTGCTCAGAATTTCAAAGATGTTTGTGTCGCTTGGGTAATAATAAGTAAAATAATTGGAAGGAAAACAATGTTTCCTTACCCTGTTTGTCTCTGTATTCTGCAGTATCACCCTGTGTCTCTGTGCAACACAAGCGAGGATGAACGACAAGACAGTGGCTTCATCACCATCGTCAAACTGGAGCAATTAGGTCCCCACTGCTCGCCTCTGCTGGATAAGGTACCCTTCACACACAAAACACACAACGATGCCCCTCTCTGTGACCCCTTTTCTTTTGTCAGACTTGGCAGCAGAGAGATGAAACATCTCTCCACGCTGCCTTCTCTCCCAGCTCTCCTTCCGCTTTTGGATAAAGTACAAAAGGTTTTTGAGGGAATTATTTGGCAGAATCTTTTCTCTTTAGGACAGTGATCTTTCAGGGTGAGGTCTTGAAAGCAAAAAAAAAAAAAAAGAAACGGAGGGGCGGTGGGGTGGGAATGGCTCGGCGCTGCTATGTAGCAAGTGGCTATGAGCCCTGGCTCTGGATGTGAGGCTTTCGGGCCCCAGCTGTCACCGGGCCGATCTCAGCCAGCCAGACGCTCAGGGTTCTCCATTTCTGCTTCCCTCTAATAAGAATGCAGCCAGACCTCCGCAGACTCCAGCCACAATAATTTCAATGCATGTGTAAGTTTTGTCGGAGCTGACCTAAATCTCCCCCCGGCGTCTTTAAGTATTCTGCCATGCGTTGCTGGCTGGCATCCCTCGGCTTGAAAGCGGCACGATTCAAACTGTTGCTATTTTTCTCTCCCGTTTTTCAAGTGGTGACAAATTAGCAGGCAGGAGTATAGTTAGGCAGCTCGCTTTTTTTAGCCGGTGTTTTCTTTTCCCCCCTAATTTAAAGCCATGTCGAGGAGCTGCCCGCCGCGGCGACAATATAGAGACATTCCCACAGTTTCCCTTCTCTTCCCTCCTCCTGTTGCTCCCTGCGAGGGTGGCTTGGTTGATGGCGGGGGATTTGGGGGAAAAGAGCGCTGTCACTCAAGGCTGACTGCAGAGAATAGTTTTGATTAAAGCCTAAATGGCAACCCTGTGTTGTCCCATAAACAAAAAGTTCCCTCGCCCTCCCCAACGCTAAAAGAGCGTGGAACAAAAGGCGGCCGCTTCCGAGTGCTCTCTCTCTCCCTCCCTGCTGACGGCCTTTGAGATTCAGAGAAGTTAAGGAGGGAGGAGTGTGTGTTTGTGAGGTGGGTGCTGAGGGGGCTGGCGGTGGTGGTGGAGTGGGGGGATCTTGTTGTTTTGGCTCCCTGGAAACTATGTGTTGCAATAAACTCCAATCCAGCCACCTGCATCCTCCCTTTTCTTGGTGAGATTCAGAGCTTTTGGTCATGGTGGATTTACTGGGGGGGGAGTCATTGTGGGGTTTGCGGGGGTTTCACCATGCAGCTGTTATGAAGTTCACCCCATGCCTTTTGAAGAGGATGAATCAGACCGTACTGTACGGGATGTGCGGTGCCGTCCCTGCCTCCGTTCTCTAGATGGCAATTGTTTATAGTTTAGTCTGGCTGCAAGGCGCCCTGGCCAGCCTATAGTAGCCTGGGACAGCCACAGAGGGCTCGTGTTGCGCCACGTACACTTAGAATAGAGCGGAAAGCAAACAAAGTGAGGTTAAGAACCTTAATGGGGAAGGTTTTGTTCTTGTCCTTTGTTTTTAGGTTGGTTTTCAAAGATTCCTCGAGTCACTGCAAGGAGGTTTCTGCACCCATCTGCTTCTTTAGTGTTCATACCCAAGCTTTCTTGGGTATGAACACTTATTGAACATTTATTGAACATTTCGGCTGGTGTGGCTACTAGGATTAAGCAATGCACTGACCGGAGATTGGTGGTTGGTTTCCAATTGGCGAATTTGTAAAACCTCTCACCTGTAAGTGTCAGTTTAACTGGAGGTAAAAAAAAACAAAAACATAAGCAACATTGAAAATATATTTTTATACTTTCCTGGTAAATTTCGAATTGAACAGATAAGATTGGGGTTAAATACAACAAAGATTTGATTAAAAGAACAAACTTTTTTTTTAATCAGATAAGGAATTGGAGATCCCTTTAATATTAACAACACTGCTGGCTAAGCTAATATTTGAGTGGAAAAACCATTGATTTTCTGTCGGTTGTGTTGAATTTTAAAATCAATAATTAATTTATTGTAGATATATAGGAGCGTGTCTGTGATCAATCATAGATTCTTCTGTTAGAGGTGATGTCACACTGTGTGTGTGAGAGAACAGTCAGTGTTACACAGCTCCGCAATCAAACAGAATTTCACTGTTATTTCATAACAAAGACAACATGATTATGATGGTGACATTTTAAATGGCTTTTATCATCATATATTAGCAATAAGGCACATGTGTGTATTTTGTGAAATATACCACTGCCTTACCTATTTTGCCCTTTTACCTGCAATATGTTTTTACACTACACACACGTAGCTTTTATATAAGCTGCGTTTACCAACTGGAAAAAAAAAAAAAGATAATTTCCAACCAGCCAAATTGGTCAGTGGTTCAGGTCACTGACCAGTTTCTATTTGCACCTCTACTCCAGATGTACAGTTTTCTTTTTTTGTGTTTTGACACTCTGTGTCATCCCAAAACAAAGAGGATAATTGAAGATACTGTCCACATCTTTCACTGTATTCTTCTTTCATGCGAAACATTAGAATTTGGAGATTAATGATGGGAACATGCCTTAGTTTAAATTTGTAATAAATTTTCATGTACAACCTTAAGCTTGCAGATAGTGAATGAAGTGGGAGGCATCCACGTTATTAAAAACCTGTTCAGCTTCTTTTTTTTTTGCATTAATCATATAACACTTTTATAAATTTAACTTTAACTTTTATTGTTAAGCTCCGGAAAATCCAAAATTTCCCTAAAAGTGTAGAAGTTTCCTCTTAGCTGCAGCGTGTGCCCACCAGTGTGTGTGTCCCTCTCTCTTTGTAAATGTCTGAATCAGATCCTTCGACCACTCCAGTGGTTTTGCGTCATTACGCCACACAACATAACACAAGCAGAGGCTGCATACTTTCTCTCTCTCTCTCTCCCCGCCAGTATGTTGTGCTGCAGTGGAAAAGATCTGTCCGCTCTCTGCTCGCCTTGTCTGTTTACACGGAGGCTCTGGATAGGTTCTTGGGTCGAGCAGCGGAGCAAAATGAGATTCAGGAGGAAAAAGCTGAGAAAGACTCACCAGCTCGACTGTATTCCAAACACACTCTCCCATCAGCTACTCCCACTTTGCGTTCAGCTTTGTGAAGCACTTTAACCCTGGGATTGTTTTGTGAAAACAGCTCCTACAGTGACTGAGTCTTGGGCCCTTGCCTGAACTTGTTAACTCTCATAGAGGTTTTCTTATTGATTCTGCCCCCTCAGATGAAAAGACCTCGTGGCCTGCTTTTTGCAGTAATCCTGTTTTCTTTAACCGAGCCTTTGAAGTTCATCTGTTTGTTCATTCAGTATGTGTGTTAGTGGATCATATCATGTCAGGCGTGCTTTACAAACGTTTCACAGCGGATCACATTGTTAATCAATTCGTTTATACACCCGTTTTAATGTGTCCCATCCATTACGAACACAAACTATTCCTGATCCCTGGATGACGACGCCCGCTTATTTCTGCATTCATTAGAGCCGCCTTGTGTCTAATCAAGTCGGTTTTATTCACTCTTTGTGTGTAATACCAAACATGGCAAAGCAGCTTGTAATGTGCTTTGTCTCTGCTAATCAAGCACCATTATAAATCAGGCTAAGCGCCAGGCAGCATTAGTATGATAAGTAGCGCTAGCTACCTGATGTAACAGCTTTACTTGGAACTTCATGCTTAGAGGAGACGTCAGCAGTAATGTAATTAATAGCAACACCGTTGTGGAAAACAACAGCTAAAACCAAATTTGTATTTACTGATTACATACAAACTAGCATTAGCACTACTTTAGAAGTTAGAAAGGTAGTAGCTGAAAATCTCAATGAGTTATTGCTTCAAAACAAAAGAAAATGCATTGTTATAAGCATATTAGCCAAGTGTGAACTTTTGGGCAGATAACTAAACATAAGAATGCATTTTTGGTGGTAATTCTGAGGATTATAAGGGACTACTGGCCACAATAATAAGTCTTTTTTTAGTGTGGTGCTACACCAGAGGAACACAGTGCTGTGCAACCTCCAGTTATTAAGATGTTCTTTTGGCATTTGAATGTGTTAAAGGCAGTAAAATATATTTCTTTCAGCAAGTACTACTACTAGCAGTTAGCGTCAAAAACAAATAGCATATCAAAGTTTTCCTACTGGCAACTGGGCCACATTCAGCTTAGACATGATGACATTTCCTGGTCTTAGTTCGACATGATTTCCATGTCGAAATCATGGAAATCATGTCGACATGGAAATGTCCGATTAACAGTGCTAATCGGACACACCATTAGCACTGTTTTCTAGCTAGCTGCTGCAGGGAAGTTAGCATCAGTTAGAAAACTAACAAACACTAACGGTCAATGAATATGAACCATTGCTTCAGATGTTAGCATTATTTTACCAATGCTATATGCAAATAGTTACTGCAAAAACAAACTGGTATAGAAAGACCAAAATGAAAACCAGTCTTTGGGAAAGTAGTCTTATTTTGTCATCTTGTGAAAAAACTTAATTCAATTAATTCATGTGAACTTATATGTACACACGTCTGTGGTGTGACAAGAAGCTGCATGAGTTAGCCTGTTGCCACTTAGTCGTCAAAGATAAATAGTAAAGTTGACATTGAATTATTGATATAGTTAGAATATAGAGGGTTACTATTACCATATTCACATCCTATTTACATTAATGTCAGCCTGTTGTATGTGTTTGTTTCTCTACTTCTGAAACTAAGCTAGTTCTTGGTGAATTTATATATTTCGGGTCATAGTCATTTTGTAGGCTCCAGTTCTGGTTCAGCTTAGTTTTTGTGTTTGTAAATATTTGATCTCATGTTTTCCTCTGATAAAAAGGTTGAATTCCTGGTGACGATGGTGAGCTGTCGTCTCCACATCATGACACTTTCACCTCCATGCGTCACAGTTGGCACAAGCTTTTCCCCATGAAATGTTGTATTTTTCCGGTGCTCACGTCATCCATTTTTAGATTCAATTTTCTACAAATTGAATCTAAAAAATTCCAAAATTTCTGATCTTTGTTTGCTCATTTCAACAGTCAGAAACACACCAGAATGAATGTTTGCGCTTTAAACGGAACACAACAAATTTTACAGAAACGTAGGGTAGTTTCTTCATACTTTGTTTATTATTACTATTATTATTAGTATTTTATGTTTTGTTTAAATTGACATGAAATATTTATATATCTAACTATTAGAATAACACAGAGGCTGACATATTTTTCTCACACCACTATACATACATGATAAACAGCAATAGAGTGGACAAAGCGCAGCGTCTTCTATAAATATCCGAACACGGAGCACGCATAGGGGTCGGTCTGCATTTTTTGTGTTTGTCTTCCCTTGGGAACGCCGTGAAAGAGGTGCACCTGAACAACTTGTGTCTTATCACACGGGCGACTGCTGCAACACGCCTACCTCTGGGCAACACTTAAAGATGAAAGTGATGAGGAAGGTGATTTGTGCAGGCGTTGACTTGGTAACCAGGTGTTTTGGAAGGAGGAAGAGGTTTAAAATCGGCAGATTAATTAATCAAAAACGACAGATCTGGAGTGCACATTACCATCAGGGTTGCTGCGGTTTAGTGTTGCAAGGAACTCTCGTACTGTTGCAAAGAAACCTTTCGCTCCAGTCCCTGACAGCAGGTGAAAAACATTCCTACTTTTTTTTTTTTTTTTTTCCCAGGTATGACATGAAAACTTCAAAACACGTGTGGGTTGAGAGTTAATTGGGCGACATTATCGTTGCCTGCTGTTTTGGATCCGATCCATTCCTTCCCCACAGATATGTTTTGGGGAAAACAAACCGATTGATTTAATAATATCTACTCCCCGAGCACATTGGGCTGCTGGAAAGAAGGAAAGTTAGCGCAGCATCCATGTGGAGGAAGGGATTTTATATTGCTATTCCACACTTTAAATAAAACACTCATTCGGAAGGACTGAAAACTGTGATTGGCCGGTCTGTTGAGGCTCAGATCTCATGTGACAGCTCGATTTGACTGGGTGACCTAACTTGCAGGCTCCGATCCATTCGACAGAAAAAAGAAATAAGAAGGAAGTCATAAACTGCTCTTAATGGTTAGGTTGGTCTCCTACTGTTGCCTTAGCTTCCAGACTAGTAAAAGCAGTCCCAATGACAGGAAGTGGTTGAGAACAAGAGAAAGCCTGCTGAGGGATGGATAAATCACAGTCCTCATGACATTGTTTTTCTCTCTTATTGTCTGCAGGGGGGGTGACTCTGGCCTCAGGCTGTTATTTGTAATGTAGCATAGGCAGGTCCCTGGAACGGCAACAGCAGCTGCCTTTGGCATCTCTGTTTTTTTGGGGGGTTTTTTTGTTAACCGAGGCCAACGTCTCCAGCTCAGCTGGGACACGTCAAGGAGGAGGAACATCGGGAAACATCTGGAAAAAGACGGATACAGGATATTTTAGCTTTCAGACTAAATGCAGAAAGCAGCAGGTACACAATGACCGTTTTGGCTGGTATGAAATGCGTCAGTGTTTGAAGACTTCTGAATTCGCTTTGATTTCTCTCCTGAAAAATTCATCATTCGCTCGCCCTGTGCCAGACGGTTGTAGAAAGGTTGTATTCCAGAGGATGAACTAGGACTTTCTGTCTCTTTCTTCTGTTGGTCTGAAACCGACCCCCCTTTTTTTTCTCTTTTCTTCTTTGGCTTTACTTTAAAAGAGCTGCAGAAACCACACACATTCCGATATCTGAAGCAAACACAAACACGCACACACCTCCTCCTCCCAAAATTTTATCTGTTTCTAATATCAGATAAACTCTGAGTCTACTACATAAAACCTTTAAAAACCACATGGGGATAGTTTAAAATCTGTTTTTTTAGTCCTTCCACCAAACCATACAAGCTGTTTCTTACTTTTTTGCTGAGAGCAATATTCCTTCTGTACTTTGACAAATAGGTTTATGGTTTGGTCAGGTCTTCTTTTGGCCGATAGCTTCAAAAGAATGAAGCTTACATTTCCACGCAGGTTTATAAACACATTTTTGTTAAAAACTCCTTTCATTTTGCTTGCTAATTTCAGCTTCCATTTAACCTTGAAAAACTTTTTTCAGGCAGCAAAGTAAAAGAGAAGAAAAAAAAAAACATTTTGACTCTTCAACTAGTGAAGAAATAAAAGGCTGGTTTTCACACCTCGTCTGTTTTGTTGGTGAAAACCCTGAAAGTCGCCTCAAATAAAAGCCACCAAACCCAGCAGGACCGAGACTGGAGTCTTGACTTTTGCAGATCTCCTCGATGACTCATCATTACATCCAGCTGAGCAAACGGTTAAAACTGTGGCTGCACAGACAAATGCATCAAATACTTCGGACCGGAAATATTGTGGCCTGGCAATAATATTCACAACCGTTGAACTTTTTGCCATTCTGCAGGATGAGTTTTATTGACATTTCACATCAAAAACACAACGTAGAAGAGCAAAAAGTATTAAAGTGTAAGTAAAAGGACTTTTTTAAAAAGTGTGACATGCCTATGTACACAGACTGTACATTGTAAATGATTTTCATATATTTATATAACCCCCAAAACAAAATATATTTCTGCAATTCCTTTCAGAAGTGAATCGACAATAAACAGAAACCACTTGTCTACAATAGGGCTGAAAGGATTAGTCGTGATTATTCAGTTATTGAAATAATCGTCAACTAATTTAATAATCGATGAATCATTAAGAGGAGTACACAGACTCAAAATAAAGGCCATACACTGAAAAAAAACAACATATTCAGAGAAGTAATTAGGCCAATCTGTACAAAAATATACATATATTTTGCATGAAAGGTTAAAACACTTTTAGGTTTTAGCCAAAACTTCTCAAGTGGCATAGTTTTAGCTTCACCCTGTCCAGATTTACTAAAGGAGCGCTGTGTTATTGCATTTCAGGCAATAAAATGTTTATTTTCTTATTTAAAAAATGAATTTAGTTGTTTATTTAGGCTATTTCTAATATTGTATAAAAATGTTTAAGTAGTAAAATGAACAATCTGCAGAAAGTGCCAATTTTTTAATCCTATTAATCGATTAATCGTCAGAATAGTCAATATAATTGTCAGTTGCAGTCCTGGTCTCCAGTGTGAACGTGAATCTGTTTGTTCTGTGAAGGCCTCAGAGATTTGCGCCTTCATGTATCTGGCCTTTATGGAGGACGAATGATAAGAAGAAAGTCAAAACTGTGCAGCCGTTTCACACAAGCCAGCCAGCAAACAGGTGGAAGAGGGTGGATGGAAAACCAAGCTAGCGCACCAGCTGGACTAGGTGCAACACGTTGGTGGCAGCCTCATGCTGCGGGAATGTTTCCCATCAGCAGGGGATTTTAAGATGGATGAAGCTAGTCATGGAATAAACACGTAGTTATGTTCTCGTTGTCCTTGTTGCAGAAGCCTGAGTAAAGATGCCCGAGCATCACGATGAGTGTTTTTTACGTTTCCTCATTCTCTGCAGTTTGTTTTTCTGCACCCATTCGGCTTGTTCTGCGTCCTTCTTGTTCTTCCCTGAGGGTTTTCAACAAAGTCGCACAATGTGCACCTTTGTCAGACCTACTCCCTTATCCACCTGTAACGGGAAGAGTCCCAACCGCACCCCACTCCGACATGAACTGCCCTCCCTCTTACTCATTTGCTTTTGCGCTATTGTTGATGCTAAGAAAAAAAACAAAAAAACAGCACTATGCTAAAAACCTTTCATTCTGGTGTATGTTTTTGGTTAGAAAATTAAAACATAGGACATAAAACTTTACAGGAGAAAATTCTGGATTCATAAAATACTTAAAATAATACATTTATAACTAAATACTGTTCTTATTTGCGTTGTTTAAGATGAAATAGAAAGTAAAATTTAACTAAAAAATGTTTCAAATCTGCTTTTCTAGAACAAATATCTCTACAGGTCTGGAGAGAGAATATGAAAAGCTTAATGAAATATTGCATCTTTGTAAGATAATTGCTAGAAACATTGAATCAGCAAAAGATATAATATAATGAAAAACTAAAAGGAATTATGATTGTAAATAGCAAAATAAAAAAACACAATAATTCCATCACCGCAGCTTAACCTACAGTCATGTTCAATAAATTAAAATATTTTTTCTGAACAGGCACATTTGTCAGATTGAAAAAACCTTTTCAAAATAACAACTTTTAAGCTCGTATTAAATTAACTTTTTATTAAACCCATATTTCTCTATTATTATCAATGAATCTAAGCAGAAAATCATCATGATCAACAGAAATAAAGGCTGGAAAACACCAGCGTGTGTGGCATTAATCTATATAAAGTGCTTCAGGTAGCGATAAAAGTTATTGAAATAAATGTACATTTCAATAATATTCTTAATTTATCGAATATAAAGTATATCATATTTGAAGGATTGTATCACAGAGCACAGATGGAGACAATCTGAGTCACGTCTGCAGCAGCACTGGTGTGTGTGTGTGTGTGTATTCCCATGGGAAGAATATTTTGGACAAAGAAAAGTCGGAGGCAGCAGGAATGTTTTTCAATCTACAGTCACCCAAACAAGCCTTGGGCTGCTGTTTGTTGACCTCATCTTATCTCTGAAGGGCTGGAGGCACAATTTCAGGAAGATTATCCACACATTAGGGGCAGACAGCTGCATTCAGGCTGTTCAATGCCTCAACCAGCTAAGCAGGGATTCACCTTGAATGAAATTTCCCACTGGCTACAATGGGAGTTCACCAACAAGGTGGAATCTGTGGGTGTGGCAGCAACTGTAATGTACAGCCGTGTACGTTTTAATAGTCGTTGTCTGGAACCAGAGAGGGGAGGGTGGATTAGAAGCGCCAGAATAAGCCTTTATTGCTGGGGGAGACCATTCACTGAGAACTTTGCTTAGCGAATGACCCAACAAAGAGAGGAGGGCTGCAGGTTTTCCCACTTAATGAGAAGTGCATTCCTGTTTTTGTCATCACTTCAAAAACAAGTGGCATCCTTTGCATTTCGCAGCCACCTAGTTTTTGGAAGAGTTATTTTGGTGGCTAAAATAGAGGCAAAAAGCCCCCATACATACTGAATGGTGTTTGTTCAGGTGAGCAGATGGGACACGAAAGTATGGAACGGTCCTCAGGATGGTGAGAGGGGACGTTCGTTAAAGCATTTTTGACCTGTGGAGCAACACAAGTCAACTCCATGGGAAAGACACGTGTTACGGTGATTGGCGTTCGGCCACAGCCATGTTGAGGGGTGCGTCCAGAAAACTGTTTCCGACCAGTAAATGCACCTGGTTTTTCCAGTTATCAACACTCTTTGGAGTGGAAGTTGTAACTGAATGTTGAGGACTTAAAGTTAGCTATGTGCTCTATCAATCAAGTGTTTGGAAATTAAATCAGAAGAAACAGAGATGTAAGAAGCTACTTCAAGGAAAACTGAGATTTTTTTATTTTTTTGAGACATGTCTGCTCTTCATTTTACCTTTAAGATAGTGAGAGAGAGCAAGACTTGGATAGCAAAAAGGCTACGCAGAATACACAAATGTTTGTTTCACACAGGAAACCTAAGACTCAAGTAAATGTTACCTTCTCAGGGTTTGTGAACCCTTAAAATCTTTACATCTATGTATCTAAAATTAATTCCTTTAAATGTCTTAAATTCATTATCAAAATGTAAGTTGGCTTTAAATAGGACTATTCCATGATTTTTTAAATCCTTTTTCAGACTAACAAAAGTTTGAACCTCTCATAGATATCTACGTTTTGTGATTCAAAGCGGTTGATGCTACCGTTAACTAGCTGTTAATGTAGCCTTGCTGGCTAGCTATCTTTTTTGGCATCTATTATGGGTAAGTGCACATTTATCGCCAGTTGGCTAGATGACGTTCGTCTTCAACACTGGCTCATCGGTGCTGATGAGCCATATGATGCTACATACTTTCTGAGCATAAAAGTTTGGTACTACAGCGGTTAAGACTGTAGAGAGTGTGAGAAGAATAAAGCTTCTGCCAAGATCCACAAACAGACCCTAGAAATGTCACAGTTTTGCTCCCCTGGAGAGACTAAAGCAACCCAGAAAAAAGTCGGCGCTGCCGCTGATCTAAGAGCAACATTTGGTCCGACTAAAATCTAAAGTAGGAGATTTTGTGGATTTTAAAGACGGTGGTCAAGCACCAGTCTTGACTAGTGCAGAATTTTATTTCAACAAAGTTTGTTACTATGGACGAAAATTACAGCTGAGTATTTGTAAAACAAAATGCTAGTAAAAGACATTTGGAGTGTTGTTCTCATCTTATAACCAAAATTGGCTTCACTAACAAACAGAGATAAGAACACGGACACACATAACCTGATTGATGCAAATCAAGGTATAATCTATTCATCACTGAATATCGTAATATGTTGTCAATTCAACATTAATTCTCGTGACCTAAACCAGCGTACAACAAGAGAAACATTGTTAGTTTGTGGAAAATAATCAATCAGCGCCCTTCCAGATTTCTGGGTACTGGGAGCATTAAAGCATTTCTGGGGTTAGACAATTCTGCAGGTCAGATCCTAGCACGCCACCTTGACCTGCTGCATTGTTGACATTCACTTTTGTTCACCACTGTCATCACCGCTGCCAACAAGGTGTGAGTGATTTGCAGAGGGTCTCCGCTGTGCTCCCTCCTCTCATCCTGTCGTGGCTTGTCGGTATCGTGCACGATGGCCACGTTGCTAAGCTAAACATTGACTCGGAGCTGAAGGAACAGCAGAAGCTTTTCCCAACACATGCATAAGATTGGACGATTTGCTGTTTGCTTTTGGAGGTGATGTGTTCAGATATGCTGGCTGTCTTCCCCCGATTAACAGCTTGTTGCTCGCACTTTCTCACTTTTCTGCTTTTTCCTTCTTCCTCTCCCCTCTCTGAAATGGCACACAGCCTCTGCATGCTCATAGGCAAAGGCTTCTCTGGTTCTGCAGTCCAACTGGACATTTTCATCAGGGCTACCACAAACTTTTTGTACCCAAACAGTGAGATGTCTACACTGTTGCCTAGTGGGAAGCAGCTCTTCAAAATAGAAACAGTTGGACTATCACCTGCTTGTGTGTGGATTGTAAACTATCTCCCCCTAACGTGTGATGGCAGAGACTTTACACTCATTACTTATGGATGCTAGCAAATGTGTTTTGACATAAAACACATGTTAAATTAATCTCTTCTGTTTACACATACAATCTAGCACAGCTAGCTGCCACAGGAGGTTAGAAAAGTGTTTAAAACTTCAAGAAGTCACACTCAAACACTACAGCAAATGTCTATGAGTTTTCTTTGTTTTCGCTTTTAAAATTTGTTTTTATATCTTCTTCCACATTTTGAGGAAAAGTGGTGTTTGTCTGAAAAATTGTTTAATACGTAACAGTAGGTGTTTCACCATTTTTGGGCATATTTTTAAGAAAAATTGTTAAATTTACAATTCCTTCATTAAAAAAAATTATTAACTACATTCTGGTCTTAATTCAACACATTCTTCTTTCCAACTTCATTTTCTGTATTATTGCAATATTGAAACCTACCGGCAGGTTCAATTATAGGCTATAAGGATATAACTTGAGTTCTATTTTAAATAATTGAAGCCTCAGTGACTTCCATGTTGAGTTTATTATGTCTAATCCAAAGAAGAAGAAAAAACTGGAACCAAAGTTTTCACTAGCACCTGTTTTCCGTGGCCTCAGGTCCAGTTGAATAGCTTTCTAAGAGTGATTGTTATACAATACACACCAGTTAAAAGGAGTTTTATATTAAAGCACCTTCTACTGACTTTCTTAACAGTTTACACGATATAAATGTGTCTGTTTACATACAAAGAATGAAAATATCCTGTTTTACTGGTAAATATTTTACCACTACCACTAAGTAGGAACAGTAATATTCTTTAAAAAAGTCACATTAAATGTAAATTTATGAATTTAACTACTTATACATTATAATTTTATTTCTCTTTTTTTTTTTTTACCAGAACCTTGTAATGTGTTGCTAATAATCCTAATAATAATAAGAACAAATTTTTTAGCCGACCGAACTACTAAGTTTTGAAAATGACTTCACAGTCAAATAATTAAAAATTAAAAAAAAAATCGTAAAATAGTCTATAACCATATGCCTAATGGCCCAGTAGTTACAAATGTATTACTTGATAAATCTGTTTAGCGTGATAAATTCATGCTCATACTATAACAACAAATCCCAGTTCCTGCTGTCGGACTGATCTGATGAAGCATGTTTCATTTTTGCGTTTTTGTCTGAGCCATCGCTCGAAGGAGCAGCCTACGTTCCCGCCAGTGGAGGCTGTTTTAAAACGTAAACCTGCTAATAGCTTCCGTGAAGGGCAGTTCCACATGTTGGCAGTGAGTTTAATGGAGTAAATCAGCAGGCCGTTCCATAGTTCCTTACATCCTGTTGTGTTTAAATAGCCCCCTTGTAAATCTCAGTGTTTTTGCTTTATCTGATGATTGCGTAAACTGTTCAACCCTTACTTTAATGACTCAGCCTCGCCGTGCTTAGTAAATCCCAGGGTAAGCAGCTGGAAATGGTTTGCGGTGGGCTTCTTGAAACTGGCAAATTTTCACCCAAAGATGACATTATCTCAGTGGTTAGAGTCAGCTAATGATTTCTCTTCTCTCACACACCGTAGTGCCTTTGTGATCGTGTTTAAAAGTGAGCACACTTCACTTTTGCCCCGGCGCGCGTCCGTGCACGCGGGGCTGTTTATCTGCCGCCGTGGGGTTAAACACGCCACCTACCCTGCAGGGCTGCTTCTGGTATTCCAGAACGAATGCCTCTCAAGGCTTTCATATTAGCTCGGCACATCCCTCGCTTGTCACTTCAAAGGGAGTGTGCGAGGGTCAGGGTTTCATCACGCTGTCGTTTGGCACATGAGATATGAGAGAGAGAAAAAATTCTGCTCTAAAAATAGGAGGTTGTCCTCGAGAAGAAAGACGGGAGATATCCTTCGGTGCCAAAATACTTTTGGTTGTGATGCGTCCGTGGCACTCAGGCACCTTCAGTGTGATGCAAGTAGGGCAAGGGTGGTTCTCTTGTGGCTTAGGTGGTAAATCAAAATATTTAGAGCGTTTGAGATGTTTGCAGATCATTATATCAGTTCATGCCTTTCCCCGTCAGTCTGCAGAGCTGAAGGTATTTTTCCACATAGGGATGGCAAATAGGATCATATGATGAGTGCCTAATGGCCCTGCAGTTACAAATGTACTATATCACAGCCTCTCCCTGATGAAAGAGGCGTTCATAGGGCAGTAACTTATTATTACTGCTGTATTAGTGCTTTGATCTTCCAACAGCTTGAACCCTGGAGATTTTGAAGGGGTGGCTCGTCAAAATAGCTTCGCAGATGGGCCCGGTCTTGCCTCGGCTGTGGGGCGAGGAGGCCCGGAGGTGTGCAGAAGCACCCGTGTGCTCGAAAACACGGCAACAGAGGCATGACACCGCAGTTTATTCGATCTCTGGTTCCTAATGCTTGAACGGATGTAAGAATTGCGTGATGGTAAAGGCTTGTTGGTATATGGTTATTTGTTTTATGTATGCTTACAACGCCTTGCAAAAGTATTCCTACTTCTTGATCTTTTTTTGCACTTCTTCCGCAAACCTCAATGTTTTTTATTCGTATTCTTATGTGATAGACCAACACAAAATATCGGTGTCATATGATCTGATACCACTAAGTAAAGTCCACTACAACCATCGCTGCTCAGAGTTGATGGAACAATGGACAGAGCTTAATTCAAGAAAAAAACCTTGAGACGGGAGCATAGGTCCAGCTTCCAGCAGGTCAAAGACTGTAAATGTGAATGCCAGAGTTACAATAAAATGGTTTACTCAGAGCATATTCATGTGTGAGAATGGCCCAGTCAAAGTCCAGACCTAAATCCTATCTGTGGCAAAATTAGTTTCATACCTGTAACATGACAAAATGTGAAAAGGTCCAGTAGGTATGCGCAGTTTTGCGAGGCACTGCAGATGGATGATTTGTCTGCCTGGTGCAGATGGTTTTGTGGAAAATAGAAAAGCCAGGTTTTCTTTTCAAAGACCTTAAATATAAAGGTGCTTCCCTTAAATCTCTGCTGAGGAGCCGCAGTGAACCACAGGTTGTCATTCCAGCCAGGACATTCCTCTATTAATGACAAAGGCAGTGGGAAGTCTCATGGTGAAACATGAAGAGGGAGACGGGAACAGGAGAGTTGAATGGGTTGATTCAGGGGAGTGGCAGGCAAGGCCGGTGGGTGACCCTTACCGTCCAGTCTGTCAAACCGGCTCCAGGTCAACTCTGCCACAGCCCTGTTGACAGAAAAAAGCATTGCTTTGATTCCACTCCGTCACGTCTTTTTTTTTTTGTCTGAGTCGTACCTGCTGCTTGCATTCCCTCTTAAATCTCTTCCCGCCATCCCGTCTTGCAGCAGTACATCTGGCACAGCACCCTTCCCATTGTGCATTCAGAGCTGCTGGCCTCTCTTTAGGATCTGCATTAGAATGTTGTTTTCATATAACAGCAAGCGGAGGCATGTGGAGCCTCTTTTGAACCACTCTGCAAACAGAAGGAGATTTTAACGCTGCCTTTATGAGATTAAGTGAGACATTCCCATAAAAAAGACATTTCCTTATATCCATTCACCCTTCCCAGACTCCCTGTCTCTTTACCCTTTTCTTTCTTTTCCTCTTCATCCCTGTCCCTTTAACTTCTGCCTTTCTTTTTGGCTTCCCTTAGGCTAAGACAATGCTACACTTCTGAAGAAAGTAAAATGGAAAGTAGACAGGTTGGGTTTAACAGCAACTGCATCCACAGGGAAGAAGTAGAGCAGATCCTAGAGTTCAGATCAAACTGGCCAGTCCTGGGAGTGCATTCCTGCTGGCGGACACGGCCAGTTCTTGTTCTGACCCTGTTTGACTGACTCAGGTGGGCTTGTGCCAAGTGAACCCGCCACCCACCCACTCTAACAAGGGTTTGACAAAACACATTCACAGGGCAGACAGTGAGGCTCTGCTGGATGAAACTTACTGGAAAACAATAACGCTATTTAGACTTGGCTTTGCATGGTATATATGTTTATTAGCCATTAAGAACAACATGAGAATAGCTGCAGGCTATAATTTTTGTAAAGTCAGATTATGCCGCTCAGTGGTGGACTTGCCCCTGGGTTTCAGAAGACATAGTATACCATTGTGTTTGCCCTAGTGTAGCATTTGGGTACAATTGAGAAAACAAATAAGACCATTTATTTACTGATTCTTCTGACCACCATCACCATTAGATTCTCATTAAAAATGTAAAATGTTGTATCATGATTGTTGCGTATATATCATACCTACCAGTATTGAAATAGTTTTGTTTAAATTAGCAAAATATATGTTAATATTATTGCTCTAAGAGTGCAGCCAGGTGCTACCTTCAATCTTCCTATCAACCTTCTTTGTATTTGTAATATCAACATATACACCGTTCCCTTGAGTCCCCTACCAGAGACATGGACACTTAAGTGTTCAACGTTTTAGCTGTTATTAGGGCTGCGCTCTACTGGACTGAGGTCTCCAATGTTTCTCCAGACGTCTGTTGCAACCACTTCTCCTTTTTCCTGAAGTTTCCATTGATCGGTCTCAATCAATGGAAGTGGACAGTCTCAATGACTGTCCACTGCTGCTTATAGATGATGACTGTGTCCAGTTAGTTGGCCATTACCGTGTTGTCGGTTTGTACCTGGAAGTTACACAGGATCTCAGGTTCATCAAAACTAAGACAAAACTTAGTCAGAATAGTCACTCACCTTGGGACTTTGATATAGGGATTTTCCAGTTTGCACTCCACAGAGACATTTCTTTACACCATATCGGCTACTTGGTTTTGGACATGTATTCCGTTAGTGCCAGTATTTTGCAGCCCACTGCGAGGAGCTGGATTGTTTCTGGGGCCTCTTTACGCAGAATGCACCAGGGAGTTAGCTTGGTTTGGTAGATCTGAGCTTCTATTGCTGTTTCAGACCTATTGTCCGTAGCCATTGGTAGGAACGCACTACCGCAGAACATCCACAGTCTTCCTTATTCCTCCTCTACGATGTAAAGCCAACGAGCACCAAGAGAACAAAATGGCACTTCTAGACTGGCTGCTTTTCAAATGCCAGCCAATAGCTATTTCAGCATCTGAAGCTGTATTTTCGTACAAATATTTTAAATACACTCTACAAAGAAATGAGCGAATATGTGGATTTTCTGCAAATATTTAAAAATTGCATTCCACAGAAAAACCCTCAAGTGGTCCACTTTACATCCCAGCTCCTTGTCTGCCAGTTCTCTTTGTGTAAGACATTCACAGAGCACTTCATCCCTTCAGGCTATCTTTCTGGTGTATCCTTAAAGCTTAGATGTTTGATCTAGGATAGTGGCTCCTGGGTTGCTCAGATCTTGTTCTTACCACCGAGCCGACTTCTCAGAACTCGCCTTACCTATTGTAGGCATTTGACTGGTTTAGGGCCACTAAATTAATCCTTAAGCTTCTGATTGTGAAGATTTGCAGGAAGTTCTGTATTGGTCTGTCTGCTGTTTTGAGGCCTTTAAGAAAGTAGGCACTTATCAAACTGCATTAGGCAAAAAAAGAACATCAGTAAACTCTTAGTAACATTACAGGCAGCCCAAAAATCTAAGCTTTTAATGAAGGTAACAACTTAAAGCACAAGGTTTGTGGTATTTTATGGTATTTGTAAGAATGAAAGGGATTTTTGAGTTTGAAGGCTTAGATTTGAGCGTGAGCAGTACAGTAACAGAGAATGGATCAAGGAATGCCTCTTTTAAATTGGAACAAATTCTCTTATAGGTAAACTTTGACAGTGGTAATGATTTCACCTCTAATTCACATAATTCCAGGAGTTTCACAACTTTAAATCAGCAATTGATGCATTAGAAGTTTCTCCTGACTTGGTCATTGAACCTGGATTTGTATCGTTTTGACCTCATAATTTAAAAAAATAAAAGTCAGCAGGTTTAGAAAAGTGTTTGTCACCTGTTTGCAATCATCCAGATTTGACAGAGTTGCACAAATCTGTAGTTGTGTAAAAACTGAACCGTTTGCTCTGCTGCTTAATTCTTGAGGCGTGTCTGCTGATCACCACTTCCACTGGCTGGCGAGCAATTACGGCCGAGGACATCAAAGGCATAGCTCAGTAGCAAATTGTGTTTGCAGTAATCTGTGTAATGTCTCAGGATTTAGTTTGAGGCTTACCGACTGTCATCTGCTTTAGCAGCTTTTTCTAAATTACCTTTTAGCCTGCTCTTCATTGTTTCTAGCATGACAAGACCCTCTAGCATCCTTGGGCCCACTTGAGTTGTGGGAGTAACTGATAAAGACTAACCTTTTCGTTTGCTTTTTTAATCGGGTTGGATGTGGTGAAAACCCAGTTAGGGAAAACATGGATAAAAAAGGTAAAGCAGCCCTGGTCCAAATATCATTCAGTATCATTCAAATATCATTTGGTATCATTCAGTTTAAAGTGGACGTATCAAGCTTTTAAATTCTTCTTATTCACATGTAAATGATGTGAATAAGAAGAATTTCTTATTCACATCGCCGTTCAACCATTTCTTTTAATTTGATACCAACAATACGGTTATCTACCGGCAGAGAAACATTTTATTCCCAAGTTTATTAAAGATGTCACCAACTATTCAGCATCCTTACATGTTGGAACCAGAGTCTGACCCAGAGCAGGAGCATGAAGACGACGAGCCTGCAGCTTTTTCATGAAGCCAATCAATCAATCAAGTTCATTCATATAGCACATTTCACCAGCGCTGCAGTTAAAAGTGCTTTCTTCGTGAAAACATAAAAGAACATCATAAACACATCACATAGTCAACAGTTGTGAAAACCAATAACAGACATTGCATTTTTGTCAAATGCCACCATTAAAATGATCAATACTCATTATAAATACTGGACAAATGGAACAGCTACCTGAAACTTTGCACCAGATTTATGATAACTGTAATAATCTGTTTTATTTGCATGTCTTACACAGGGTTTTACTTTTTATTTTTATTTAATTTGCCTTCGTCCATCTAGAAACTTTTGTTAGTAAGGGTTTGAAAGTTTGCTGAATATATATATATATATCTCATAAACTTAAAAAAACATAAAAAAATAAAGTTTAGAAAAAAATCTTAATAAAGTTGAATTTTTTTAGGTTTTTTTAGATACATTATTATGTTTTCAAATCAAACTTGCCAGAGGGAAATCTACACAGCTCCATGTCCTCAGCTGATTATAGAAAATCTCTGAACACTTGTCCATGTAATGAATAGAGTAAGACAATAATAAAACAAACAAATTGGTTCCTTTTTTGTGAATTTGTTTGTATCTAGGTCAGCCTCATTCACAGAGACCCTGTATTTGTGTGTGTGTGTGTGGTGGGGTTGTCAGCATGCTGCTGGTGTTTGTGTACGTGTGTTTGCTCTGCAGAGAGACACGGCTCTGTACACGGCCTGTTCCAAGAGTGAATTCCTGGAGGCTTACAAGAGCTGTTGAATGAGATGGAGGGCTCAGGACAGGAATGATGGGAGAGAGGGAGGAAGGGACGCTGCTCAGCGCCGTGGGAGGGGGGTGTCAAGCTCTCACTTACAGGCCTGATTAAATAACAGGATGCTTTATGAAAACAAGAACATTATCTGCCTCTTAAAAAGCCGGGAGAGGTCCTCTAATTGGCTTCCCCCAAGTCTCCGTGTGGACGCCTGTTTGTCAGAGCCGCTACAAAGAAATCAGGCAGCGCTCCGTTCGCTGCCTCCTCTGGTCTGAGCTCTCATCCGTGCTGCATTACAGGAATGTATCAATGCACCGATACGGGGACTCCAACGAGGGGGGCGTCCTTTTCAACTCCTGAGCGGAGCTTCTGATTGAGTTCAGCGCCGACAATGAAGAGATAGTGGCTCCTCTCGGGCTTCGGGTGGCTTCTCATGTGGCAAATTTTACAGCTGGGGTTTCAAAAATACCCTCTGTGTGCGCGGGGAGGTATGAGGAAAATGTCAGGGGGAAGAGTTGAGAGTGTGTGTGTGTTTCCCTACTAGATCAGAAAACAATGAGCCTGCACTTCCTCTTTACTCTTCCTCAGCTTCCCATCCAGTCTATGAAGTTTTCTTAATTATTTTGTATTACTTCCAAGTAGGGCTGGGGTGCTTAGTGTGGCCAAAAAAACGTATCACGATATACAAGGGTTTTTATATCGGTGGATATTAACAATTATTGATTCGTTTTTTTGTTTGTTTGTTTTAAATAACTGAAATACTGAAAACTGGTGGCGTAACCTCTCCAGTTTTGTCCAGTTTTCACTCCACGCCATTGCTTTTTTTTATTTTAACTAGTTGTGGGTGAAAAGTTAAACTGCTGTTGAGCAACTTACTCAACAGCTTGTTGCTAGGTAACCAAAGAGCGAGTGAGTTAGTTGATGCCACCAGCCCAGCTTAGTGTGCTGTGAGAGCTTGAGCGACTACAGCCGTTCCTCTGCCTACATCCCCCAGAATGCTGTGCAATGCTGGATCGGAGTTCAGTGAATTTTCCATGTACTGAATATCAACACCTTTCTAACATAATAGTCTAAGTCGTTATTGGCCAAAGGACACATCACCCTGAACACACAGTGAAACACAGTGGTGGCTGCATTATGCTGTGGGGCAATTTTTCTCAGCATGAACAGGGAAGATGGTCAGAGTTAATAGGTGGAAGAAAACCCATTAGAGGCGGCAAAAGGCATGTGACTCCGTCGAGAAAACAACCGTAAAAGTACAACTGAGTGGATTATATCAAAACATTTTAATGAATGGCTCAGTCAAAGTCCTGACCGAAAGCCAAAGGAGAATCAGTGCGTGAGCTGTTTTTCATATTAGGATGATCATGAATGATGGCAAAGTTTGCTGTAATTGCACAAAATGGTGGTTGTATTGACACAGGAGAATACATCTAAAAGGGTTTTTTTTTTTCTTTTTAAATAGAAAAAAATTATGTTTATAACATAAAAATGCCACACTGCTTAGTGTTTCTCTGTTACATAAAACAAAGATTTTTAGTGTGAGAAAATGTGAAAAACTTAAAGCAATATAAATCCTTTTGCATGGAATCTTAAAACTAACATATAATTCAGTCAGTTTGGTTTAATCAGTCAGAAAGCTAAAATCTTTGTAAATCTCAATTTTTTTTAGAGCACAACACAAATTAGTTGCGGCCAGTCTCTCTCCCAGAGTTTGATTACATTATTCTTCTCTGTGTAAAAAAAAAAAAAAAAAAAAAAAAAAATTCTGTCTCTGGTTCCCCCTACTGGAAGTGTTTTGAATGACACCTTAATTTGAACACTTCATCAGCCTCCGTCATGTTTTCGTACATGTCCCAAGTGTGTTCCCAGCTGTTGAGTAGCATAGCATCGGCTTCTGTATTCTGAGCTAAAATTGAACTGTGAGGTCATGAACAAGCAGTTTGCTGATTTGCATTTTCACAGTTTCTCTTAGTCCAGAACCAAAATTGACTAAACGTAAGAAGTGAGGTTTTGTACACTTTGATTCTTGTGTAAAGCACATAAAATTTTATCAAATTAGATTTTTTTTTTTTTTATCCATAGCATTAGAAAGCTAATGCTAATGTTTTGTAAAAACGGCTAAATCAGGACTCTAGCTCAGCTGGTTACTATGGGTTTTCTGTTCTTTTTGACACCTCTTCCGTCTGTTTAACCCTCGACTGTCCGCGCCTGGGAGCGGGCTCTCCGGGTAAGTCAGGATGTGTAGGTCAGACGATGAGTCTCTCAGCTCCATCATCGCTCCTGTTGCTGGCACACACTCCAAACTGATCCGGCCTACACATACCCCTCAGGGTATGGGTGCGCGCTCGCTCGCTGCTCGGCTCTTTGATGTTGCCGTGATGTGTTTAGCAAGCGATGGCGTATCAGATGTTGCTGGCTTCACCCCCCCTTGTCACCTTGTGCTTTGCATTTCAAATGTGTATAGCTGTGCCGTCTAATGAGACGGCCCTAAATGACCTCCGCTGCCCGCTGGCAGTACGGGTGAAGAAAGATGGCCGAGTCCAGACTCTGGATTTCATTCCGTTTCTTTTTTTTTTCGTGTGTGAGATGAATACAAACCGAAAGTAGGAATGTGTGATTCAGAGCCCTTCCCCTTCTAGCGTTAAAAACTTTTCCTGAGAGGTAGAATCTGCTCACCTGCCTTGACTTGCCTTCCGCACCCCCCCTCCTTCCCCTTCCTCCACCCATTCCTTCCTCTTCATACACTTCATGGCCCCCTCCCCCAATTACAGTGGCCCCACATTAAAGAGCTCCTCTGAGTAATAGATACCCAGCGGGGCCACACCCTTCCCTTCCCGCCTTCAACCAGCGTAGCTGCCGCTCAGCTGGTAACGAGCAGACGGCAATCTCGCAAACGTACTGCGATTATTCACACGCAATTTAGACTGAAATATACAGCCTCCAAACATCATAAACAATATTTAGAGCAAATGCTGTGTTTAGTTTTGCTGTACTCTGCTGAAGGAAGGGAAAAAAAAATAAATACCAGTACAGAGATGAAGAATTTCAGCTTTTGGATCTGTGGTCCTGTTCTGTCGGTAGCTCCTCGCTGAGCGGCTCTTTTTCCATTCAAAACGACTTATTTGGTCTTGTCTTCAATGTGCTACGAAATGAGAGATTTGTGCAGAGTATTTACATGTGGTCCAAAAAACTAATGGAATATGAAACAAACACATGGCACACGATTATTCTGAAGAGCAGTGAGATTTAGCCTCATCAGCATGAGCCACTGCTGGCTACATGAAATGCAAAACTCCTGCAGGTTTAATGCCCACAAATACAAATATATTTAAGACTAGATGCTATTAAGGGTTTGAAATGTCTGATTTTTACCTCTGTTACGCTCTGCTTGCATTTGCAGCGAAGAGCATGAGATTTTGCACTGGCTGGAAAGTCCAGAAACCGTGTTTGTTACATCAGCTTAGAGTTTTAAAGGTAATTTTCCTTGAAAACAGTAATCAGTAGTCAGAAATATTTTCTTGGTATCTGAAATGTCATCCGCTTTTGAAACAATCCTGAAGAAATACATTGGAACCAAATTTCTTACACATTTTTACAACACAGTATCACAGCAAAGAGAAACTCATTGATGGCGGAACATAATGGAGCGGCAGCACTTCGCACCTACACGCCAACTCAGATCTTTGGCCGCCTTTCTCAACCACTTACAGTTGTAGCTCCTATGAATTGATTTCCAGCAGCCATACTGTATTGGTCTTAGCAAAACGCATGCATTCCAGCATAAAAAACCCAAAAGGATCTAACGTACCTGGGAAGGAAAATAACAGCATACATGAGCTTTGATGAAGCATTTCCCCCTTTGCATTGATGTTCTTTTCAGATTTTTGTTTGTAAAAAAAATTTTGAAATGTATAATTTTCCTTCCACTTCATAGTCATACACCATTTTGCGCACATAAAATCCAAGTGGGAACAATTGAAGTGTTGTAACTATGGCTGCAACCGACGATTATTTTAGTAATTGATTATTCTGATGATTAATCTGGAAAAAAATTGGCATGTTAACTCATATTAATGCGCACATTAATTGTGAACATTAATTGGCACATTGAGAAACTAAACATTTTATTGCCTAAAATGGAGTAATAAAGCATTCCTTTAGTGAATTTGAACTAAGTGAATATAAAAAAAACACTTGAGGAGTTTGGAGTAAAGCATATTGAGAGACAAAAGGTGTTTTTATTTTAAATGAAAATGTATATGTATGTACTGTAAAGTTTTGACATGAGTATTGCTCTGAATAGGTTGGGTTTTTTTCAGCAAAAGGCCTTTTCATTTGAGTCTTTATATTGCAGTTAATAATAAATCAATTACTAAATGAGTTGACGATTATTTCAATAAACAATTAATCACGATTAATATACAATTAATCCCTGGTTGTAAAAACGTGAAAAGGTGGTTGAATATGCTGTTATAAACACTTTTTATCTACTTTCAAATAGCCTTGATCAAGTAACTGATTTGTTGTTGGGTTTTTTTTGTTTCGGCTAAAGAAGCATCGTTTTTCTCTTCAGTGCGTTAAATACAATCTCAGATTTGAGTCCAACTGTTGTTACTTTGAGGTTAAACCAACTAAAAGAATAAAAGCTGAAGCAGCTCAGCCAGCAGTTTACACAAATAGCCGTATTGACCGTTCCTTGCTGGACAGGTCAACCGGCCCGTCAGAAAGTCGATACCAGTGCTTTGGTGACCTGCTGCTGTGAAAATAAGCGTTATATAAGCAGAGACACAGAAATGCTGAGCGCTTGGAGGTTTGTCGTGAACTCGGCATTGATTCAGGATCATTAAAACTGACACAAAGTGCACCTGCTTTAACGCCTGTTGGCCAGCCTCCATCATCAGCGAGGCCTCTCCGTTCCTCCTCCCCACGTTGATCCACATGGTGCACCGAGCGTCTAAGTAATGACTCCAGTGTGGCCGTGTGGAGAAATGACAGAGCAGAGCGGCGGCCTCAGACCTGCAGGCCCTGAGCTCCTTACTCTGTCATTAGACACCAGAGCGCTGCAGCACCGCAGCACTGCGTGCCTCGCTCCTCTCCCGCCCTGACTGTTCCCTTGTTCCTTTTACCTTTTTCACTCTCACTCCTTCCTCCCACACGTGTTGCCTTGCAGTGTAACGTGTGATGTGGGAGTCATGATGAGGGGCGTAGAACCGAAGTTTACACAGGAACTATAAAGTTAGAGATGCGAGTTCTGCTCCGTTTTTATGTTGTTGCTGTTTTTCCTAGAGGCGAATGAAGTAGGGGTGGGAATTTATCGCATCGTTTATCGTCCATCGTGAACAATTTCTTGTTATGAGAATTTTGATTTATCTTTTTCTCAGTGCATTTCAATTAATGTTGACAGTGTTACCAGAAATGTTGTTTTTACAATTTTCTCCAATGTTTGTTCAAAGAGACCATCAAGAAATAACAGAACATTTGATTAAATGGAGATACTGTGTGCAGATTAAACCTCACCTCTTTAATTAAGTGGCGACTTGAAGAAGCCAATTTCAAATGGGAACGTTTTTCAAGAGCATTGTTTGTGTTGGTGGCACTGTGAATCATTCAATCACAGCCACCCAGTTACCTAAAAAAAAAAAAAAAGAAATAATAAATATATTTTTTTTTGCCATTTTTACCATTTTCACTCTAGACAACAATAGACAAAATATTGCAATAGAATTCTAAGTTCATATCACCCACCCCTAAAATGAAGAATAATGTTTTCATTTGGTTTCCGTTGAAATCTCATAAGAGCAAACAAGTTAGGCTGAAAATGTCTTATTTTTTCACCACTTCGGGTTGGATATTTAATTTAAATTAAGTCAAATTTTTAAAAATAAATTTAAAGGATTATGTGTGCTATAACTCTACATGTTAAATATGGCTGCAATTAACGATTATCTGAGCGATTGATTAATCCATCAATTATTCTGAAGACTAATCAAATAAAAAATTGGCATATTCTGCAGACATTTTATTTAGACAATATTAATAATACATATGAAACTGAACTGGGTGGAACTAAAACTTCCAAATGCAAAAAGTTTGTTTTTGTAAAGTTTTGGTTTAATTACAGCTGTTATTCTATCAGTTGTTGGCTTTTTTGAGTGTACAGTCCAGTTAACGATAAATCCATTACTCAAATGCTTGACGATTATTTCAACAATTGATTAATCACGATTAATCGTTTCAGCCCTGACGTTAACACAGAGGTTCCTCCGAGACCAAAAGCAGAAAAGGAAAAAGGCACGGATAAGTGTGTCTCTTTCTTTTAGTCAGGATGTAATGCGGAGAGAGTTTGAGGTAAGAACTTCCAAAGGCTCTGTCATCCACTCCACATTAAGCCCATGACAAACCCTGACATTTTTACCAAGCAAAGCATCTTGTCAGGCGATGGAAAACGCTCGTCTGCAATAAAGACATCAGAGCGGCGTCGCTTGTTTCTGCTCAGTTAACAACACGCGGCGATGCCAGGCCTCGGCTCACAGTGTGCCCGTTTAGCTAGGCCGCACTTTGCCGGGGGTTGTAAACAAACAGCCCCGCCAAGTCCAGAGGAAGGCCACCCACAGCTGCGGAGGGCAGATCGCTGGCTCCGACTGATGTTTACGTAAGCAGCGCTGTGGTTAATACGGAGATTTAAGGGCTGGCTTGTTTGTGTGAGTCATTTGCTTCCACCGGCCCATCTCTGTAGCAGCTCGAAGCTGCTGCGAGTCCAATGTTTCATAAGATAAAAAGCATCAGCCAGGCTTTGATTTGTCCATTAACGCATCCGATTAGAGTCGTTCTAAGACAATCTCATAGTTAGTTCGTTGTGGATTTGTTTTGCCCGGTTTTAAGTGCGTAGATGAAACATTGCAATTCTGCGTTGAAAAAAAAATTTTTTTTTCAATTTTGCTTGCTTCTCAATCTAAAGATAGTAACAGATACTGCAAGGCTTCCATTCTAAACCTGCAATAAATAACAGGCTGACGTGTTATAAGAGACAATTTAATTTTGATCTGATTGATAGGTAACCCTGTTTTAATGAATTGCTCCATATTTAAATGTCTTTTTCCATCCAGCGTCACACATGCTAACATATAAAGTTTAGTAAACTCTGCTGGGGCTTTAAGTGGAGAGTCTCCTTTGGTTAGACAAGTTTTTCAGCTTGTGGGAAAGGACCTCATGCTCACTGTTCGTATAGTGTATGATCTGTGTTGCTGTGGACTTCTCTGTCAGTAGTCGCACGCCATCATAAACACTTTGGATTTTGTTTGATAACCTGGTCGTCATCGCTGCAGCAGGTTAATGACCTAAAATGTTTGTCCAAATCAAAACACAGAAATGCTTCACCCGACCCAAAATCAGTCTTCCGCCTTGGCTAACCTGGCCCTCAGACTTAAATCTTATCCTTCTACATGCATTACACTTTTAGTTAAAGAATATGTGTATTTCATGTTTACTCAGAAAGTAAAAATACCTCAAGATGTCTGCTGAAGTTAGAATTCCCAGTGGGAATGCCCAATGATCCAAACACAATATGGCTGCCTTGCGTATTAAAGGGGGGCTATTATGTAAAATTAACTTTTTTGACCTTTATATGACGTTATAATGTTATTCCCTCATCAGACACGTACCTCAAGTGTCGCTTTGATTATTTCACGCATGTTTGAGGTGGCAACGGATATTATCCACTTCAGCCTGCAGCCATAACCTAGACCAAATGGGGAAACGCATCACATGGGATGAGGCTTTAACTGAGACAACATTTCACTGTTTAAAAGAACATAAAAACAATCAGGAACACAAACTTCCGGGCTGGTTAGGGGTGCCTAAAATGGTACAAAGCGCCTCTCTATTTCCACAAAACTCCTCCAGGCTAGTGGCAGCAGCAATTAGCAAGCACCTGGTGGAACTGCCCATTTTTAAGTTATGCTTCATAAAACAGCTTTTTTTATGTCGATTGAAGGTAACATAGTTACTTGACTGCGCTATAAAGTAGCACTTTGTGCCTGGAAAATACAAAATGCCTCCCCTTTAAGCTTAACTGCCTTGAATAGAGAAACAAGCTTATTTTCACTTTTAATGCTCTTTTTCAAGTTTCCTTCATTTTCTGCTGGATTAAAAACTTAAGCTCTTCTCTTTTGTTTGTTAAAGTGCTGAGAAGAAACGTTCAACGCTCGGTTAAACTGGCACTGACCTGAAAATACCCCCATGGGTGCTTCTCTAGTGTTGATAATACACGTTTCAGTAGGAAATGTAAAGCTGAGAAGTTGATTGTGATTTCTAGGAGCAGATTCAGTGACAGAATCACTACATATGGTGTTGCCTCTGTTTTATAACATCAAATAATTTTTTTTCACATGCCTAGTTATGCCTTCCTGGTGCCAAATGATTGGCTCTGAACGGGGTTTGCCTCTGGGTTTCCTCAGATGTTTGCGACACCACCGCCTCAGCTGAACTCATTTCTCTCTCGCCAAAGTTACAGCTGCCCTCCTCTCCCGCCCTCTCCTCCCTCCTCTCCCCCGCCTCATGTTTTCCCCGTCCCTCCATCAAAAACCCGCCTGCATTAAAATAGGAAACAGGCCGCTGCGGCTTGCTTGTTGTTTGTTAGTTTTTTCGCTGATGACGTCTTTGCTGTGTTGCTCCGTAAAACCGCAGTCATTTCCGACGCTGCAGTCGTTCCTGCTCGCGTTGCCAAACAGTGTGTAATCACATGTGTCAGGTTGCTCCTCATGAGGATAAGTGTTTACTCAACCGCAGCCATGTCTGTTTCAGCTCCGGACCCGGTGGCGGGACCCGGACATGTCGAAACACCCGTGTTGATAGCCCTCTTAATGGTCTTGTTAGCGTTGGACGTCCATTTTCTCTGCACCATTAAAGTTTAAATATATCTCCTTTTAATCATGTAATGAGATCTCTCTGCCTGTTTCCGGATCTGCGGCTCTGGGGAACCACATGGCTTGGCAACCACAATCTGGAACCACTACTACTAATGCCGAGATATAAAAAGACCACAGCGGTCGTTTAGGAAGTGTCTGATGATATATTTCTGAGCTGTTTGTATGTGCGTGTTGGACTTTTGAACCCCAGGTAAAGCAAATTCCCACATGTCAAACAGCAGCTTTGGAAAAAAAAAAATCCTTTTATGTGACCGCACCTCATTTAGGCCCAAGCATGCACTACGATTACTATTCTGATGAAACAGGGGAGAGGCTGTTGCAACAGAGGGCTAGCAAGCCACTTGACCTCGTTTTGACATGAAAAGCTTGGTCAATACTTTGAATGCCGCCGGCGTCTCCCGAGGGCCGGCTTTTCTCTCGCGCGAATGGCGGTTCGACCGGGGGCGTTAGGTGTTTCGACTCGCGTCTCGTCCTCATTAAGCATTGGCAGATGTCAGGCACTAAAGAGCATGTGATGAGACGTTGATGAAACGGTTGCTGTTTGCTTTCACGCCGACTTCTGCCAAAAGCTTTCCTGGGCCTCAGTGTCGAAAACATCCTGCAGAAGCAGGATGTTTTTGACGCTGATGCCGACTGACAGCAGATCTTAGATACTTAGAGCCAGCACAGATCAAACTCATTTGTTTTGTTTTTTTTATTATTATTGTTTTTGTCAAAGAAACAACTTAAAATCTCCATTTGCTTGTTTCTGGATCCAGGTGTTTTCTTGATGTGGACATTTCTGGGAAACTTTTCTGTCATCAGGCTAAAGGTTACTTTGTAGAGTTACAGAAAGGCAATCAGTGTCTTGAGATATGTTCAGAAACATTGAACTTTTTAACACTAAGGTATTTTTGAGTGTGTTGCAGGAAAGCAGAACAGTACTGCATATTTGCGAAATAGATGGAAAAGGATGTGTGGTTTTCAAAGCGACAATCTAAATTATATTTCATCTCATATAGTCTATAAATTACAGAACCACCTTTTGGAGTACGTCTCCTCCAGCTTTGACAATATGCAAATTCACAATTTTTACGCCTTTTTTTTGGGCAAAATACTGCATTCTTTGTGGTTTGTGATCTATGCGGTATGATTAGTGGTGCACCGATTACAGTTTTGTCGCCAATTGCCAGTCGTTCAAAAACCTGACTTTCCGATTTCAATTTTGAACAATTCATTTTTTATTTTGTCTGAAAAGTTACTAAATATAGAAATGAAGTTGTTAAGTTGTCAACCGCACAGGTGCAGATGTGATCTGGTGAGCGGGTCTGTCAACCAGATAAGATCGGTATCAGCCGATTGCCAAGCTCCCAAACTTAAAAAAAAATCAGTGCCAACTTATTTTCCGGCTGATTTATCGGTGAACTCCAAGCAATGTTTTGGGTCACCTGCCTGCCTTGAAGGTGAACCATATAGGTGTCTTAGTTAGGGAAAAAAAAGGCATGCCCATAGTAGGAAGCAACTATCAACATGTTTCAGAGTAGGGATGGTGCTTCAGGGTGCAGAGGAATTAAAATTATAAACTGGTGGACTCATAATTTACCTGTTAGTTCTGAATTTATTGCCCCAGATTTTATTTAATGGCAACAACAGAAAAAATAAAAAGCACGCCACACTTTCTTTTAAGAACAACTGTCGTGTTGATCAACTCCTAGCTGCTTTTATTTCAAATATTTTTTTAGGGTCACGGTTTGCTGTCACTTAGGATATGAAGAGTGCTTCTAAAAGCACACCATCTCTTTCCTGCTCTGATGGGACTGTTATCACTTTGAAAATCACGCGCTGTGACAAATTAAGAAAAAAAACAGTGAGGAGGAGGAGGAGCAGATTTTTAGAGCCTCTTTTGAATGCTAAATTGTCCTTATTTGCATGTTGGGCTGATATTGGACACATTTTCTATCATCCATCGTTGCCCTCCTTTTGTTTTCACGCCATAAAATGATCCACTCTTGATTTCAGTCTGTAAAAGATCCTAAGAAGATAGTTAGGCCTTTGTTGTTCTTTTGAGTCTGTGTTGGGCCGGGGAAGGGACTTGGGTCGGTTTGTCCTGCCAGGTCCGAACCCCTGGCAGGTCATGACTGCCACCTAGTGAGGTTTTGGGACAGATACGTCTCCTTGCTATGCAGGACGACGTGAAACTGACCTGTAGAAAGCGTGTTGTTTGTAACCATAGTAGTGCAACAGTGTAGGGCTGCAACTAACAATTATTTTAGTAATCAATTAATCTACTAATTAATTAATTACTAAAACTTGAGGAGTTTTGACTGAAATCTATTTACAGACATAGGCTGATTTTGTATCATAAATGCAAAATGAATGTATTATTTTTAACAGTTTTGGCTTAATTTGTGATATTAATATCTTGTTTTGTTCAGCAAATGGCCTTTTTCTTAGACCAGTTAACGATTAATAGATTATTAAATTAGTTGTCGCCATTGTTTCAGCCTTAAAACAGTTGATGTGTATGTTTTGAAATGGGACACTAACCGTACGTCTCTCCCTCAGGCTCGCATAGCGTTGGAAAGGGGAGCCCAAGCTGTTATCTTCGACGTCAGCGACGTTGCCATCGCAGATGCTGAGGTAAATCTGCTCAAAAAGTTGTACTCTCTCAGAATATAAGTAAGATGAAAAAGCACGTTTAGTAGATTTTTTTTTTGTTTTGTTTTGTGTTTTTTTTTTGTTCAGAATTTAATCCAGGTAAAGCTAAAGCCGCTTGAAGAGTTTTGAGTAGAACATAACTGATTACAAAGAAAGTTTTTCATCTTAAATGCAAGACATAGTTCTTCTTTGGCTTAATTACCGCCTTGAATATGTTGTTCTTTCAGCAAATGGCAGGTTTTGTCATGTCTGTGTACGCGATTGATCGATTGCAAAGTTTTTTAACGATCGTTTCAACAGTCGAATAATCCCATTGCATGTTGGGCTGATATTGGACACATTGGCACATTTGTAATGAACACATAGATTGATTGTTTAAGCAATACCTTTTTCCATCCTCTTCATTTGACTGACCAATGCCCACAGCTGAAGAACACAGACTCCCTCCCCCATCCAGTGGTGCTGATTAAGGGAGCGGATGCTAAGAAGCTGATGAATCTGGTCAACCACAATGAGGAGGCCACAGTTGTTATTGAGGCCAAGGTGGAGCCCAAATGGGTAAGCAGGACGTCTTCTGATGTTCAGATGAAAAGAAATCCTGAAGAATCAAGCGTGTGGGTCAGGCTAACACGTGTTCCTCCATTTGCTCTCCAGCCGCATTATGATGTGAGCATCCTGCTTACCATCGTCCTGGTTATCCTCACCATCGTTCTGATCTTTGCTTTCCGCTACAAGTGCAAGTCCAACAGAACTTGGGTGAGTGAGTGGCAGCGACGAAACCATTCAAAAGTTGTTGTTAATGTTTTTTTTTTCCTGACTGTCTTCATCTGCTGTGCGTCCAGGACTCCGTCCATCAGCAGACAGTGCGGGCCATCAGTCGGCTGGAGACCAGAATCTACCGCTCGCAGAGCTGCTCCGGCTCACAGCGCCACCGTGGTGCGTGGGGCTCGGCCAGCAGCTCTAACTCGAGCCCCGTCTGCGCCATCTGCCTGGAGGAGTTCCAGGACGGCCAGGTAGGGAGAAAGAGAGCCTTCCAAACGGGTTGTGTTTGTTCAATACCTCGCGAAAAGAGTGAAACTTTTCCACTTTTTGTCACGTCAAAACCACAAACTTCAAGATATTTTATTGACATTTTACATAATGGATGCATAAAATTTATAAGTAGAAAAGAAAAATAATAGAAATCATATACACTTAGCGCAACTGCAAACCGAACAAGACATTGCCACCTATATACATTTGGAGGAGCTGCAGAGATTCGCAGCTCAGGTGGGAGAATCTGAGCCCCAACTGACAGTGGTGGCTCTAGAGACTTTTATATGAGGGGTGAAGTATGTAAATAAAACAAGAAAATGTCCACAAAAAATCTATTTACTTATTGTTCCACTGTCTCTTGGAAGTAAACAGACGTATTTTGGGTACAAGTGTCCGTTTTTGTTTAGTTATTTTGTAATTATGTTATTTATTTGTATTATTTGCTGAATTATTTTTTAATTTGAAGGCTATAAGATGCTTCTTGACAAAAAACAGTTTAGGTTTAAAATTGCGATTTTGAGACATAAAATTTGTAGGGGTGAGGTGGCAATGGCTCCCTTCCCCCCCATGTAGGTCCACCGCTGCCTGTCAGACATTTTTGTAAAAATGGCAAGAAGAAAATCTTTGTTGAAATAAATCCTATTCAAAGTTTGCCATAGGAGAGAGCAAATGTGAAAGAAGGTGCTCAGGTCAGAAGAACCCAAAATGTAAAAGAAAAACCTTAATAAACCGACCATACAAAGAAACATGGTGGTGGCAGCATAATGCTGAGGGGATAGTTTTTTGGGTTTTTTTCCATCAGGGGTTCTGGTTGAGAAGCCAAATACAAGAGAATCCTTACTTTTTCTTTCAATCCTTCATTACTTTCTCTGTCTTAATCATATAAAGTCTTGATAAAATACAATAAAGACAGTGTGAAGGGAGTGGATATATTTGCTGTTGGTTTGCTGTTCCTAGTGGGTGATTTATCAACAAATCTGTCTCTGTCTTTCTACTGTGCCAGAATCTGAGGATCATCTCTTGCGCTCATGAGTTCCACAGAGACTGTGTGGATCCCTGGCTGATGCAGCACCGCACCTGTCCTCTCTGCATGCACAACATCATGGGTCAGGACGCAGATCTGTCGCTATATATATATATATATATATATATATTTATTTATTATTATTTTTTTATTATTATTATTATTATTATTTTACTAATACCGTGAGAATCCCATACTACGACATGTGACACTACTGGTTTGAAGTGAGCGGAGGTGATCCCGGATCATGTGAGAGGGTCGTGACGCAGTGCCCGCTCCTCTGCACAGAAGAAGAGGGGGTTAAAAAAGGAGAGTGGGGGGTCTGTGCACAAAGCTGCCCCATCCCTATTCATCTCACGCTAATGGCAAAACAACACGGTGATTGTTCCTGGGGAGCAACGGTGCTAACTGAAAACGCGAGCGGGAACAAGCGGCATGTTGTTCCCGAGGGGTGCTGCGCTGCGTAGATGTCAGATAATTAGCCCCCCCTGTTCTCCTCCTCGTCCTCTTTACTCTCCTTTTCTTCCTCACCAGCCCTCAGTGTGCACCAACGCGTCACCCTCGCCTCGGATGAGAATACCTGCGACGCAGATTTCAAGTAAAAAGAGTTAAATGTTTAAGGAGTGTGGAGAGAGAGAGTCTCATGAAAAGCAACTCTTCAGCCTGTCTGAGTTTCACATCGACCACTAGCCGCAGTTGTTGCGCTTAAAACAAAGAAAGTGCAAATTTAATTCACCTCGGGGCGTGAAAACACCAGCTGCCCGAACGACGAAGTGAAAAGACGGGAACGAGAAAGCAGCGGAGATGTGTTCACAACAAAAGCAAAAATCACAAGAGCTCTGTTACATTCCAGCTCGCAAAGAGTTAAATAAGAAAAAAAAAAAAAAAAGACTTGAAGGCTAATCCTCTAACAGTTTTTCTTTTTTCCTGTCCGACCAGCCCTTCTACTCCTGCTTTCTTCCCTCCCTCCTTCCCTCTCTCCTGCAGTCCTGCCAAAAATCATCGGACAGGAAACGAGGGATTAAATTTTTCCTACCTTGCCAAACAAAGAGCGCACAGAGCGGGCCAGGGGGCTGCAGCTCTCTCTCTCTCTCTCCGTTTCTCTTTCCTTATGAAACTTCTTTAATGTAATGGCTTACATTAAAACGGGGGTGGGGGAGACCACACAGCTACAAAAGGGCACTTGCGGGTCTTTGTGTGCAAATCGTTCTTAATCTCATTAAAATCGATGGCTGTCAGGCCCTATCTGCGTCCTACAAACCAAAAGCTGCGCCGCCTCTGCTCCGAGGCTTGCGCAGCACTTTGCAAAAGTGTTCGTACCGCCGAAACTTTGACAGATTCCGTCAAGTTAAAAGCACAAAACTTCAGGATCTGGCGTGTGCAGGCCATGGAGCTTCAAAATACTCCACAAGTTTGGGGTTAATGTAAAAGTTTGCAGAACCACTTGCAGCTGCTTTACAGCTGCAAATCTCTTTTCCTAATTATTTATATATTTTTTAGTATAACTCTCCTTTGGAAAATAGCTGGACTTTGACTAGGTCATTCTAGTAGCCATGGCTGTACATTTAGGCTCATCCTGCTGGAAGGCGAACCTCTTCCCATGTCTCAGGTGTTTTTTGCAGGTGTATTGGCATGATTCTGCCACCCCAATGTTACACTATGATGCAGATGGTGCGTTCAAGGCGATGTGCAGTGTTTATTTTAATTCCATTTATAGCATTTTGCATGGTTTTACCCAGAGCATCTTCTTCTCCTACACAGCTTCTGGGAACTTATAATGCCGCAACCTTTGGGGTTTTACTCTTGCCAAATGTCTCTAATGTCCTCCAACAAACCTCTGAAACTTTCAAAGAAAAGCTGCATTTAAAATATGATTAAATGACCAAATAAAAAAATAATCACAATTTACTAATTATGTCCGAAAGGCAACACAGGATTTTCGCTGGCGTGGAGTGGGCTCGTACAAACGCACACCACACTTTTCAGATTTGCTTGTATCGTTTTGTGCCATTTACAGTCGTGCACGTCTTTGTGGTGGTTTGCCACAGAATATACACTGAGGTTTGTGGCTGCAACATGATGACATGTTGAAAAGTTCAAGAGGTGACTTAGCTTGACTGGGCTTAAGATAAAATAAAACTAGGAGGGGGAAAAAAGGACACAGAAAATGACGGGTTCGCTAAGTTGTTCTCAGTTTATTGCAGTTCACGATATGATGCGATATGTAAGATATTCCTGCACTCCAGCAACCCGACCTCCATGTTTGCGTTTCCTCAGGTAACCTTTAAGACGGCCTAACTAACTCGGCGTTCCCAAACCTCGCAAAGCACAGCCCGGCCGTACAGCGTGCTTCATTTAAGGATTAGCTCGCTAAATTAGATTATCTAATGGCATCTTAATGGATTGCTGACCCATTTCCTGCACAATGGCAACATGCGAGTCTGGCAGCTTTTTCAATTTGGACGCTACGGTGAGGGAGAGACGCGCTTCAGTTTAAAGGGGAGACACAGATAAAAGAGAGATCCGATGGATTCCAGCTCCATAGGCTGGACAGATAAACAGAGGGAGGGATAAAATAAGTTAAATTCAGGAGACTTATTTGTCCTCATTACTGTACTGTACAGTCACATGGAGTGTGAGTGGAAAAAAAAAAAAAAAAAAAAGAGCAGGCATTTCTCTCTGCTACCTCTACCCGCCTATTAAGAGGCCTGTTAAGGGGGTCTGTGCTGCGTGCATTTGTGTTTATAACTTCAACAAATGCAAACTGACCTGTACACACACACACGCACGCACACACACGGATCGGTCTGCACATCCAGGGGAAAAGGAGGTACAGGGAAACAGGAAAAGGCTTAGCTCAGCTCGCCTGCTCTGCCATGCTGAAAACGATTCAGGATTTCTTTCTCTCCCCCCCAAGAGAGGAGAGAGAAACACAATGTGGAAACAAGATGGAGGATGTAATCTGTGCCTTTAAGTTAAACACAGCAGATCACTGGGTCAAGATTAAGCAAAGACCAGATAATTCCTGCATGGCTGCAGTTACGCACCTCAAACGAGGCTTTTTTTGTTTGAAAAGGAGGAAAAAAATCTCGCGAAATAATTACGTTGCATGATTTGTTTCTTGCTGTTTCATTACAGAAACATTAATTATCATTCTTTGTGTAAATTGAGAATGTACTTAAAGGGATACTGCAGCAAACAAATGTTAAAACACTGGACTTTTTTTTTCTCTCCCCCCAGTACATTAAATGAAGTAATCTCAAAACTCTCCACATTAGCGGTCGGTAAACACACCAACCAGCAACATGTTGTTTGATGCACTTAATTATAAGTTCACCACGAATCAAATAAGGGTTACGGACATTCAGTGCCAGCAGCGTTAACTGTGGCGCCTGATGAACATGCGTGAAAACCCTTAAAATGAATCAACCTTTTAACACTGAAGCGTCATTTCACGCTTAAAATAAAGAGGGGGTGGGGGGGAAAGTAAGGTGAGATGGATTCATTTCACTTTGCAGGTTTTCTGTAGGATTAAGATCTGATGGCTGAAATGGCTATTAAAAAATAGTGATTTTGTGTCTGATGCACCGATTCCTGTCTTGATTTGGCCTTAAGCTTTGGTTGAAACACTTTATGATGATCAGGCTTTAAACCACTGGAAAACAGCCACAGTGTTTTTATCAAAAGGTTTGATGTTTCAAAGAGTTTATTTTAATTTTTGCTCTAATTCCATGGATTTAGGAAGAGAAATGGGCCCACAGCATCACTCATCCTCCACCATGCATTGAGAGTGGCAGTGTGGTGCTTTTCCACACCCTCCTTCTTGCTTTACATTAAACTTGGAGCCTCTGTAGCCCCTGTTGTTTACCTTTGTAATGGTAGGACGAAAAGTTAGCAGATACTTTTAAACAGCTGTTAAGCAGACGCTGGTGACGCTAAGATGCTTTTTTCCTTTGCTGCAGTTCTCTAGCATAGATTTGTTTTTGGAGATTTTGCTTAAGAATGAGAAGCTTAGACGTCTGATCAACTTAAAAAATGTGATTCTAAATTTTAAAAGGCTTCACTTACATTATATGGACTCAGATAAATGCTGAATGGCTGAGTTAGATAAAAACTCAGTTATGATGTTTCTTAATTTAGGATTTTATTCCCACTTAATACATGCAGTCACATTAAATGTTGGATTTAAAAAAAAGAGAGAGATTAAGCTACGGTAATAAAATGATTACTATGTTTAAAAGTTTTTTTTTCTTTGTTTTTTTTTACACATCTTTAGCGGGAGTCCCACTAATTTCTGTTGGATTCAAACCAAAGGTACTCCCATTTGGCTGGATTGAGGTAGTCTCCAACCAAGGAACATGGAGTACTTTTTGTCTTTTATGGTCGATGATTGCTGCAATTGCTTTTATAACTAAAGTAAAGTCTACACAGGTGAGTTTGCATGTGTTGCAGTGGAAATGATCAGCCCAGACCTCAAAGAAAACTGGAAATGTTTATCGCCGGTAAAAGCCTGAGCAATGCATTTCTAAACATACTTAGCAAAGGAGAAAACGCTTAATAATTGCAAGGGAAGTGCTTAAGTCAGAATAAAAAAGGAGAAAAGAACAAAAAGGAGGGAGTGAAACACTTTAAAAAAGGCAATAACTTTAAAAATTTTTTTCATCAAAGAAATGCATGGAGTAATTGCGGCACTAATAGGAGCCGCAACTCATGTGCGAGAACATCGCTTTCTTAAATGTTGTTTTATGTGAGGATGTCAAAAAATAAAGAGCAGACATTAAATTTTAAAAGGGTAAGAGTGCAAATACATGTGATGTGTGAGACAGAAGGGAGACGGCAGATGAAAAGAACGAAAAGGTTACCTTTGCCAAGCAATCCCCAAAGTGTCGTCAGTGGCACTGGGGCCATAATGCCTGCCGTTTTGAGTCACGCTCCAGTCACACTTCCTCAGCTGTCAATTGAAACCTAGCGGTCAGATCACTGGGCCAAGACAACTTCCACTTCAGATTACACTACAACTCAACACTGTATACACACATGCATGCAGGACAAGGGCAGGACCTCAGAACGGGCCCAAAATTTAAAACATATGTACTTGATGAACTGTAGTTTTCTTTCTACATACATGTAATTTGGTGTAGTAGGAATTACAGTCAATTAAGAGCAGACATGAAGGGGGGGGGGAAGGCATGCAGTTAGAGTTAGTGGCAGCAGCTAACCTGGAAGTTAAGGAAAATTTAATGGAGTTAGTTGGTTAGAGAATGTGAGTGGCATATAGAAATAGAGCCTTACAAAAGTATTCACGCTTTCTGAACTATTCCACATTTTGTCACGTCATAAACACAAACCTTGTTATTGGAATTTTACAACACAAAGTAGTGAGCAATGGTGAAACAGAAGGGAACTTATGCTTTGCTTTCGTTTTGTTTTAAACAAATAAAAGTCTAAAGAATGAGATGTGAGTTTATATCGAGTCTAAACGCCACAGAATTTCAACCTGTTCAGGGTTAAATTCAGCATTTTCCACATTAAGAGATTGAAACCGTCTCCCGTCTTCTATAAAATATCTCCACCTCAGTCAGGTTTGATGGAGAGCTTTTGTGAACGTCCATTTTTAAGTCTTGACTGAATCAACACAGCATGATGCTTCCGCCGCTGTGTTTCAAAATGGAGGTGTTGCGCTCAGGTGTTAGTTTTCCGCTGTTCAGTTCTGCTTCAGTTTCAACTGACCTGATCACCTCTCTCCACTCCTTAAGGTTCTCTCTCACCAGAGGCTTTCTGCTTGTATCTTTTTCACGATAATCAGAAAATGCACCACTACACTGCAAAAACCCGAAATCCTACCAAGTATTTTTGGTCTAGTTTCCAGTGCAAGTAGCTAAGTAAATCTGAAATCAGACAAAACTGGTAAGTTTTCAGTAAGATATAGGAGCTTCTTTTAACTGAATAATTCGTTAATATTGCTGAAAAAAGTATTTGTTCCACTGACAGATTATTTCACTTAAAGCAAAACATTTTCCCCACATTTTTACGTGACATAATCTGCCAGTGGAACTAGTACCACTGACTTAAAATAACCTATATCTTGCTGAAAAGCTACTTGTTGGTATGTTTTCTCTAATTTCAAGTGTACCAGGATATTTGCATTGGAAACTAGACAAAAATACTTGGTGAAATTGTGTGTTTTTGCAGTGTAATAGTCCTCAGAATAAGAGATTCTCCATCTGGAGTTGTAGATCTGTGCAGCTCCTCCAGAGTTTTCTGATTACTGGCCAGCCTTTGATTTAAATTCATGTCCTGGTAGCTTTGCAGCTGCACCGTACACCTCCCAGTTTCAGATGATGGATTGAGATAAAGGTGAGAAGTTCAAACTTTGGTTTATTGTTTTATGCGCTAACTCTTTCTATAAGCTTCTCCACAACTTTTTCCCTGATGTGTCGTCTGCTGTGTTCCTTGGTCTCCATGTTTGCTCACTAAAGTTCTCTGAGGCTTTGACAGAACAGCTGGATTCACTGGAATTAATTTTGCTGCATGAGATTTTATTTAAGAGTGTCAAAGTGAAAGGGGTCAAACACAAAAATGCTCACCACAATGCTCCCTTTTATGCCACAAATATTCACTACTTTGTGTTGATTGATCACGTAAAACCCTCACCCCCCCAAAAAAAACACATTTTATCTTGCGGTTGTCACAATGTGACCAAATGCGGAAAAGCTCCAGCTGCATGAGCGGTTTTGCAAAGCAGCGCGTTCCGTCTGTGAGCAGCCACTACAGGTTCCACCTGCTGAAGCCGGCGAAGCCGTGCAACACGTTCGACTCATGCACCCCGTCGATAACCACCGCCTCACTGCAGAGCGCTCTCCCCGGTCCGGGACGGAGTGCGCATGCCCCCCAGCATGCAGACTTTATTTTTTCATTAGCTAACTGTTTTTATTGATTTGGGGTCACAGTGCAATGAAGTTAAACCACACACACACACACGCACACGCAAACACACACCCGCGCTCACACGTACTGCTAACCCTCCCTTTCCCCACTCTTTCTTCATCTTGCATTTCAAAACACGCCAACCTTACATACAGATTACAAATTACTGCAACATAAAAGCCACACACACAGACCTCGTCGTCTCCCCTGCATGCATTATGCGGCCGCACGTGTCTGCAATCCAGCTGAGAGCTATCCCTGCCAAACACCAACCTAACCTTGCCCTGTGGTCAACGCATTCATTTAGTAATGCATCGGGATAAAAAGTGCACCGTTAGCACTCTTTGTGCAGCGGCGGACGCTCTGCAGAGGCTCTTAAGAGAGATTTAATCAGAGAGACGCTGAATATTCAGAGCCATTTGTAGCGGTCAAGAAATGTGCTCTTGGTCTTTTTCTTTTTTTTCTCTCTCTCTTAGCACCTGGACGGTTTAATTCTTTTATTCAGGGAGACGTTTCTCTACATCCTCAGTCTGTTACTGAGCTAAACGTGAGACGGCAGCAGTGTACACTTAAATTTGTCCCTTTAATCAACAGCTGCTGAGGAGAACTAAATCAGGACACAATGAGAAGTTGCTCCATTCAGAGTGTTTTTGTTTATCGAAGGTTGGGAAAGTGAACCCTCGCCACCCCCCACCCCCACAGTCGTTCCCGCACTCCGGAGGCTTGACAATAGCTCGGAGAGGACATGCGGGCTGAGCCAGACGCTCCGTGCCCACCGCTCCTCGAGGGGCTCGCCATCTGTCCGCTGGCACCAACACATCAGAGCGGCGGCGCGGGGCAGCAGGGGAGAAGAAGAAGAAGAAGAAGAAGAAGAAGGAGGAGGGGAAAAAAAAAAAGAAATGGGGGGACGAAGCCGGGGAACGTTAGCAAACAGATGCGGGCAGACTGTGGATTAGGCTCCTTCCTTAGATAATACCAAATGACATCTGATCACAGATCTCTCCCTGTGGAATGCTCCACGGTGGCATTCCCTCGAGGGGTTAACCAAGGCAGGAGATGAATGGAGGGGTTTTCACACGCCTGCGACTCGTACAGCAGGTGTGATGTTGTTGTTTTGTTTTTGTTGTAGTTTTTTTTTTTCTATCTTAAAGCCAAATGTGTCATGTGTGTAATTTGTCATTATCGTAAATTTTAAAAATAGGCCCCCTTTAATTATAAAACCCTTCCAATCTGTTTGTTTTAGAATAATTTAGCAATTTCAGCTCAAATAAAAGCAGTTTGAACAAATATCAGAAGATATTTACATGCAGCGCCTCTCCCATTTTGTCTTATTACTCTCGGAAATGTCAAGGGATCTCAAAGTAGCACGATTGTGAATTGGAAGAATATTATTAATATGTAATTTTAAAACGTAAAATGATAAGATAATTCGTTATTAGTCCCACAAGTGGGAAATTTAAGTGGACATGGCAAAATAAGAATTGAAATAAAAAATGAAAACCTGCTAAATAAAATTCAGAGCAACCAGTTGCCTTGTAATTTAATCTCAGCTGTTCTGTGGAGGCCTCAGAGGTGTTTTTGGAGAACATCGGTGACCAAGCGGCATCATGAAGACCGACGAGCTCAGCAGACAACTCAGAGATGCAGCTACAGAGAAGTTTAAAGTGTGGTAAGGCTCTTCAAAAAATATCCAAGCTTTGAGCAGCTAAACATAACAGGCACAACTTTAAAGTTTGTGTTTGAAACATGACAAAATATGGCAAAGTCTGAGGAGTATGAATGTTTTTGGCAAGAAATGTTGTTTCATCCTGGTTATTTTACTTTGAAATCTAAAAAGGTCTTTGTGCAAATCCTTTAAATATGAGCACAAATAAAGTTGAGAAGACGCCCAGTGCTGCTCAGCGTTGCAACAAAACGCTCACAGTTTATCATCTCGAAGCGCAAAAACCTCATGGGCTTGACACAATAAACACACCATTGCCAGATGAGGACAATGACGGAGTATTTTGAGAAACTGTTTAGTCTTGAGAGACTTGGCTCTGATGGAGTCTCTTTTTTTTTTCTGCCCCGAGGGGCCAAAGTCCAGGTCTTCATATACGACCAAAACAGAGACAGACACAAGAAGACACGAGATGAGTCGCTGGGAAGCAAAGAAAACCTTCGGGATCATGAGCTAATAATCCCGAGGAAAGTTGTAATCGTCTCATTTTTAGGTATTTTCCAAACTGGTCAACAATACTGCTGCTGGATTCTTTGGGGGATATTTATACATCTTGGCTGATTCGTGCTTTGAAATCTGGAGCGAAAGTGGACTTTTATCGAGTCTGAGAGCAAATCGCTGGACGAAATTCAGCAGCTGCACTCGGATCGCTGCTGTGTTCCGAGCTCGCTTCATGGCCCACAAAAAACACGGCTACCAGAAAATGTGGAAGACAAACTGTACGACATCAGCCAAGTGATTCCTCCCTCTCCTCCTCCTCCTTTCTCTTCTCCCGAGTGGAATAAAAGCGTCCCAAACCAGACTAAAAAACTAACATCTCTCCATTTTAAATCAACATTTTTCAAAATCCCATGATAGATAAATAAAAGATGGAGACAGACAGACAGTGAGAAAACAGAGGCCAGGTTTGTGATTTTTACGAAACATAAAGATCCGAGCCGGGGAGAAACCCGGCGATCATTATGTAGCCGTGTGCAGATGCATTCAATTAGTTGTGGTTGGAAAAGCCTTGGCCTCGGACCAGCTCTTTCAATAAGACACGGTGGAGGGGAGCAGCCTCTCTTTCTCGACCGAAAACCCCCCAAAACTGCAACGCACCTAACACACAAACACACACAAAGGGCTGCCACTTCTGTCCGAGGACATCCTACAGTAACACGACGGCACTTTTTTTTTTTATTATCAGCTTGTAAATAAAGGAGTGTGTTGTATAAGGAAGTGTCTAAAGTAATGTGTAAAGGAAACGGAAGAGACAAGGAAGACAGTGACCCTCCACCTTTGAGTCTCTCTCTCTCTAAATGGAGCAAAAGATTTGATTTTCTTTTCTCTAAACTATCCTGTTAAATCGCAGCCACACTCTCTCTCACTGACAAAGTGTTTTTAAATGTAAATCTTAACACCTGTGCTAGAATGACATAAAAAACAGAAAGGAAAAAATAGCTTGATAGGGAATGAGCTTGTTTGTTTTTAGCTTCATTGCACATCAACTGTGAAAGAAGCTGTTCTGCCAGTTTGTTCAGATCTGCTCTTTTTATATCTTTCAGAAGTGGGGGATGGAAATAATCAGACTAAGAGGAACAGCTTAATGCTGAAGCAGAGAAAAACAGCTCACCTGTTGCTGGTGGAGAAAGGCGGGATCTCTAGGGCTCAGGCCTACAAAACGATTAGACGTCGGGGTGCCAGGAGTTGAGTAGCCTGAGTGACGAGTCATCACAGGAAAGAAAAAAAAAAAAAAAAGACAATTTTGGTCCAGTTAGCTTTGAATAAAAGTGAATTTGACATAATTAAAAATCCGCCATCATAAACAGGAGGCACTACATAGAAAAAGGGCTGGAGGAATCCCACAGGGCTCAGCTGTCGGACCACTTTAGTTATTTTCAAGAAAATAACACAACTTTATAAAAAAACTACAATTTAAAAGGTTGTAAATAAAGTCTTTAGAGATGATATAGTTACAATAAGAGAGAACAGTAACTGTTAGTGTGAGCAATATCAATAAAAAACTACCAACACAAGAAAAACCCCAAGAAAAGATCAAAAAGGCTCATTCATTGGCCCACTCCCATTCTGCACTCATTCCAACAAACATTACATAAACTTGGAAAAATACAAATATTTATATTATATTATAGATGTAACGTTTTCCCTATAAAAGTAAATGAATGCTTTTCATTTTGTGTATTATAACATGTTCTCTAAATGTTCTGACTGGAGCCATGTGTTGCATTTAGGAATGGGGAATAAAGATTTTATTCTGAACAACAAAAAAAAAAAATATAAAAATAAAAATATTTAGAATAATAAAAACAATATACAAATGCATAAAAAAACTAATAAAAAAATTACATCTAAAAAATATTTAAAAATATAACATAATGCTCTTACCATCTAAAAGTGTCACATTTTAGAAAATAAAAACAATTTAGTGCTAGCTACATATGTTTAAATAGTTTTAAGGCTTTTAGTGATCATTAATGTGATTTTTTTTTTATTTCAGTCAGAAATTAAATCAGGACTCGTCAGATCTATTGACCCGTAAATATACGAATGTTGCACTAGAAGGCACTTCATGAAAAACTCAAACAAAAATAGTCACAAGGCAAAAATCTTTTCAGTATATTCATAAATCATAAACCGGAACTGCTGCACGCAGTAGATGCCTGGACGCGGCGTCAGCCTACCTTCTGTTGATGTGGTGATGGGCTTGGTGTCGGGCATGGAAAGAGTGACGGGTCGCACCGGGCCGTGGTGCGGGGATGGAGCCAAAACTGGGGTGAAGTGGCCTGGGACCTTCCCAACCCCCTGACCACTGCTGTTAGGCTGCATGTCAGGCGGAGACAGACAAAGGAAGAGATGAAGAAATCACTCACGAAGAAGATTTAGCCCTCTAAGCCTTTTTTTGTCACACTTAAAAGTTTCAGATCTTTAAACAAGTATTATTAGGCAATCGTTGGATTTTTAAATGATAATCTCATAAGAGGAAACAGCGACCCAAACCAACCTGGACCGCTGTGAAAAAGTAATCGCCCACTTGTCGAATTAGGCATTAAAACAGAGGTGGGTAAAACGGTGTAAAAGTAAAATAGCAGATTTTTTTCAAACCAGATTCGATTTCCCATTATAGTGGATTTTTTTTGTCTTGCTTTCTTTTCTAAAACTGTTATGACAAATTACAGAAAACATTTCAATCGTCCCTTCTGGGAGTTGCATGACAGTATAAGGACCAGGCTATGAGATGTTTTTGTTTAATTACAGGAATATAGTCATAATATTAGCAAAGTAAAGACGCAATTATACCAGAAAAATGTCTTAAAATTATGAGGGAAAAACGTTGTTTTATTGAAAAAAAAGTTCTTTCTTTAAAACAGCTGTTGCTCCATTGCTTCATAATTTGATACTGATATGTATTAAGTATTTCCTTATCTGTAAATGGACTATAACTTCACAAGGTGCTCAACATTCCTCATTTTAATTTTTTTAAATGTTTTGTCAACATTCTCATAACATTACCACTTTATTCTGGTAATTAAACAATACTAGTACTCTGTCATAGAGTTGACCTGAAGTCAAAGTCCAAATAAATTGATGTTGCAAACAAGATGGACATGGAAACCCAAGGAGGGGCATTGGTCGAAAAACATCCAGAGTTCCCACAAAATTTTATCTTCAAAAGCCAAAACTTTGATTAATCGATAAAGTCGATGCATCTCCCAGACCTATCATAGCATTTGTTTGGACCGCTGAGTTAAATTTGACCAGATACATAAACAATTGTCACTGAAATATTATCTAAAACACTTAAACAGAACCTGCCGGACAACATGAAGTAGGCATAAAGATCTCAAAAAGCAACATGTCTTTCATTTCAACATTTTAGTGATCCCCAAGACTTCTGGGAAAAATATTCCGTCAACTGATGGGACAAGTGTGGGACTTTTTTGGAAAGTGTGTAATTTGTTAAATCTGTTATAAAACAACTTAAAAAAAAGACCATCAAATGACCAGGAAAACACGGTGGTGGTGGTGTGATTGTCGAGGAATGCTTTGCTGCTTCACCTAGTTTTTGATCGAATCATTAGATCTTCTGTTTAGAAAACCAAAATCAGATTGAGATGCTGTCTTGCCACCTTAAACGTGCTGTTCATGGGTGAAAATCTTGAGTTAAGACAGTTTTGGAAAGAAGATTGGGCCAACATTCCTCCACAGGAATGTGAAAACTCACCACCAGTTATTGTAAACACTTAACGGCAAGGCTGGCACAAGCGGTTACAAAACGCAGTTTGTATTTCCTCAGGTCTAATATGCCTAATATGAAAATTAGTCTGATGGTATAAAACATTTAAGTGTGATAAAAAACAAAAGCGAAACCAAACAACGTCTTCACAGCTCCATAACTTGTTCTGCCTTCGTTTAGCTGATGATGCGCGGTGGAGCGGGCTGTGACCTCAGAATCAAGAAGCTGTACCATAACCATAAACATGGCAGGGCTGCTCTCGTTTGTCTCCTAACAAAACCCATAACATTACAAGAGGACATCCTCTGCACAGTGACTTATGGTTACAAGCCCAGGCTATGCTTGTAAACGCGTTCTTGGCCCGATCTCAATAAAATAAGACGAGCCACTGCATTTTAACAAAACAGCTCGTCCTGATTACGGCGCCCGTTTTTAAGCGACCTGACAGAATTAAAATGCCCAACTAAAAGCAGCTGAAACACTCTCGCTTAAAGATTTTAGCCCTTTCATTTGCTGTCTTGTCACAGTTATTACTAATACCCAGAAAGAGCTGAAGGGGCGTTGGGGGGGGTGTAAGCGACAATGGATTTCCTACATCATTCCTCACAATGATTAAATGGACTTTAGGAGGACGAGGGGCGTGAAAAGCCAGAGAGGACTGCGGCGCGACCCGCTACAATGGTGTGAATGCGCCACTATGGAGGGACTATATATGAGAGGGGTGGGGGAGTGTAGCATAAAGGAAGCAAGTGGGAGCTGCTCTTTGAGACGGCTGGAGACTGTCTGGGCCGTTCACTCCGGGGCCGCCCCGAGTTCAAAACTCAACCAGGCCTTTTCGGAGAAGAATCGAATCCGCAGGGTTCCCTTCGTTGTGAATAGAATGTTTAATTAGAGTGTAATATAATCTGCGTTAAAGCAAGCATAAAACATTCTGGCACTCGTCCATGGGATTATGAGCGCTGTGTTATTTGCAGAACCCCCTCCACCACCACCACCACCACCACCTCGATCCCCCCACTGGTCTTCCAGCTCTGCTTTCTCCAGAACCCCAGCAGAGGGCCAGTTAATTCTGCACAAGAGCACGGCCCCGGCAACGGCAAATATTTACAACCTTTATCATTCCCCGTGGGTTTTTTTTTTTTTTTTTTTTCTCCTCTCTGGAGCAACACCCCCACCGCCGCCCCCGCCGTTCTGGAGATGGAGCCGTCTACGAGGCTTTTGTTTACAGTGAGAACAGCGGGGAAATAAAACTCACATAAATATCACACGGCTTTCCTCATCTATAGAGACGCCGGGCTCGGTCGCTCGCTCGCTCGCTCGTGGCGCACACTGGCCCGCACTGTGTTCACCCAAATGCACAAAAGCGCAGAAAGCCGTCTGATTTACAGCCGAGTCCTGATAGGGATTTGCGTGTCATACATGTGACGGCAGTCGCAAGAGTTTGGCTGATTGTTTTTAATTTTTTTTTTTTATGGAGTCATGCGGTTGTTGTTTCCCTTTAAATTAACTGCAAACATAAGGCTCCAAGTGTATTATAACCTTTTGCCCCGAGCGTTATGTCATGTTGAAAATATATGGACAGAAACATTCAAGGCTTTATAATCGTCTTAGTTATTATCATAACTCGGTGTAAATTGCAGCAGATTAATAGTCTTTGCAGTGGGGATTTATGAGTGTGTCTTTAACCAATTATATTCAGTGACAGTGACTTTCAGCAGCATTTAAAACCCTTGATCTCATTCACATTCTGTCGCGTTTCAAGAACTTTGTCGTGTTTTATTTGGACTTTTATGTGACTGACAAACATAAAGAGCATCGTTGTGAAGTGGAAGGAAACTCATAGATCATTTTACACTCTTTTTTTCTCTGAGAATGTGCTGGTGTTCAGCCTCGGGTCGATACTCTGAAGAACCACCTCTTGTTGCCACTGTGGCTTTAAGGTTCTGGACAATTTTCACATCTAGAAAATCAATTTTTGCTCGTGAAGTTCAGGCAGATTGGATGAAGATCATCTCTGGACATCAGTTTTCAAATTGTACCACTCTTAATTAGGTGCAGCTCTGGACTTTGACTGGTCCATTCTACCGCAGGAATATACTTTAATCTTAACAATCCCACTGAATATTTAACATTCTGTTAAATATTCTGGAGATGACAAATGGCATAAAGAGTCATGAGACATTGCCTAAATGTGGCCTTTAATGGTATCTTAGATTCAATTGTCTTAACTCAAACTCCTGCCTACTCTTGTCGTCATACTTTATAGCATGGAGAGTGAAGTAATAATGGTATTGAGAATTTTTTTAATAACCTTTGAGTTAATTTTAACCGAATTCTCCAAACCTGAGAGAGTTTTGCGTTATCGTAGATCTTTATCAGATAAAACAGTAGCAACAATTTACTGCATCCATCTTCCAAAAGCTTCATGCTACCTCGAAGGAGCAAAACACGTGTGCATGCCACACATTTCAGATTCCTGTTTCCATTCACTTTGCAGTTATTGCAGTTGAATGATAACGTTTGTGTTTTTCTAACACATAAAATCCAAATAAGATAAAGCTTGGGGTTGTAAAGTAGGGGTGTCAAACTCAGTTTCATTTTGGGCCAAATCAAGATCACGAATGCTCTTAAAGGGCCGGTTGAACCAGAGCGTATTGCTGAAAGCTGTAAACTAACTGTTAAAACATACATACATTCTTAAAGTTAAGTAAGATTGAACGTCTTTTCAGTCCTCCCAGGACTTCACAATTGGGATTTTTTGCAGTAAAAATCAAAGTGTTTGTGGTACTAGTTCAGAAATATTTGCACTCACGTATGACGGCAAAAGCGACTTTTTGATTATTCGCCATTTGTTATGGACTATGAATCAAGTAAAGCTCAGGCTGATGTTTCGTAGAAGTAAGAAACACATCCACCTGTGACCTTCAGTAAACAGTCACTTAAATCCAATACTTTTCACCATTTTTGCCAGAAATCTGCAATAAACTCACAATTATGCATCAGCGCAAAAAAAGTGCAGGGATTTGTTGATTTTGCGTGAATTTCCATGATAATTCTCAAGAAAGTGGAGGGACTGACTGCAGTAATTTCGCTGTAAACAGCTAAAAACTGCTTTGATTTGAGTTTGACACATGTGTTGTAAAGGGACAAAACCTCAAAACGTTCCAGGGGTGTGAATACTTTTGCAATAACTAAAAGGAATGTCTTTTAATTTAGGAAATTTAAGCAAAACAAGAACATATTCCCAACTTCCAAGCGCACCTTGAAGGCATTAGTGAAATACTGCATGCCGTAATTTATCTTATCTTTAATCTCTCGAGGTCAGAGCCCAACAAGATAAAGAACAAAGACTGGAGGCTCTGTGAGTAAGCCCGAACTAATACTTTAAACCTGCAGACACACAGAAAAAGACCGACCTGGCTGCTCTGTGGGCTGGACGGGTCGTACGACGGCACGTAGCTCTTGAGGGGGTCGGCGGGGTTGAGGTGAGGAGGGTAGCGTATGGTCGGGTGCGAGAAGTAGGACGACGGCGCCGGAGGCAGGATGGCCGAGGCTGAGAACTGCAGGGGCGAGTGTGAAGGGGGGCTCCTCGATGATATAACTGTGGGGAAAAACACACAGACAGGAAAGACGGAGAGAGAGGAGAGGGTTCAGATAAAACGAGGCTCTCTTTAACGTCTGGTGTTCACTCAGCGGGTTAACAGCTTTTGGAGCCACATTTAGGACCAATAAGCTGAAGTTGAAGTCACATCTATTCTTAACGACGGTCTTTCAGTTCGTTGATGTCTCGCTCTCTTTAGTATTTTCATCTGGACTTTGACTGGACCGACATCCTTTTCTTTTTGAACCATTCTGTTGTAGACGTTGGTGCACAGTCATGGTTGACGCACAGAGTTCCTGCATCTTTGGTATAATTTGAGATTTCCAGACGGGTTGTTAGTCATTTAAATGCAGCCTTTGTCCTGCCATAATTTTCTCTTCTCTAGAAGACTTTCTCCTGCCAACATTTCCAAACACGTTGCATCTGCTGGGTTTTATTTCCAATTTTTTTGACACGAGCTTTGACATTTAACCTGCTAACTGAGGGTAATAGTCTAAAATGTAGCTTTTGGGCTGTTTCCAATTTCTCCGAATTTGGATGAATGTCCATTCTAGAAAAGATTGACGGCTGTCCTAAATGTTTTCCACTTCTGAAAAGTTATTTTTTTTCCTCTTTACAAGGCCGGATTTCAAATTGTTTGGAAGTATCCGTCCAACCCTTCACTGACTAGATATGTGAATTTGCTTCTCTGAAGTAACTGCAGTCGTCTCTTTTCTGCTCTGGACCAGCAAAAAGCCCAAACTCCTAGTTTTATGGAGGAGGTCAAACTTACAGAAGATCAATAACGAAACGCTTCGATTAGCAGCGCACTTAAACCCAGATGTACTTTTTCTTCCACTCGTAGCTTTTTTAATCCCAGCCTGGTTATTTAAATAACGACAGCACTAAAAAATAGTTCATACACTTGAGCTTAAAGTGACGTTATAACCTGGTTAAGATCCAAGAAGTAGGGGAGAGTACTTTCTAGCATGACCGCAAGCTTAGACTTGCGCTGATTTATTTATTTATGTTTACCTCATGAAGAAAAACTGTGCTTTGACTCACCACTGTGTCCCACACCTGATAGGCCCGGGTGGTGAGGCTGAGAGAAAGTGCTGAGTCGTGGTGAGGAGTCCTGCGGGGAGGTTGGGCTGAACAGCGGCTTTTCTGGCTTCTTCATTGTGGGAGAGGACATCTCTGCTGGCAGAGAAAAGCAAAACGAAACCATACATGTCACTGGAGCCGCGTCCAACTCTTTTTAATAGTTTAAAGCAAGAGGAGACGAAGAAGTTGTACAGCTTGTACATTTTTTTTGAGTATAATAAAAATGAGATAAAGTTTTGGAGGATATGCTGTGATGGAAAACAGGGGGTTTCATTTTCTGTTAGATATGTAAGAAACAGCAGGATATTTTTATTCGTTTGAGTCTCTGGGGAAAAAAAAAAAAAAAAGAAGAATCAGGAATATTTCTTTTCAGTATGCCATTTCAAATTTCTATACTTAGCATGTTAATCTACACAAACCTCATTTTGTTTAAATAAAAGCCACTTTCAATGTTACGAGTCGCGTCTTTTAAGAAAAGCAGGAATCAGTCGACCGATTTTTTCCTGATCCGCCCTGATTGGTGATTGTCAGAACAGATGCTGAACAATCTGTTTCTCCCCCCCCCCCATTCTCAGTAAACGCAGCATAACAAAGAACTCTCACTATTTTCTTTTAATTCAAACCTACTGACTTTATCGCGAAGCCTACAGGACAATCTAATTAGTAGGACAAAAATCAACACAGGTTGAGATTAAAAGTGGCAGGTCAGATCTTGATTTTTTGGCTAAATCATAAAGTACTGAGGTCAGTTTTTATTGATTTTTAAGTGCTTTAGAATGAAATTTGCCATTTGAGACCCGATAATTGGCATCGGCCAGAAAAACCCTGATCAATGCAAATCTCGTCGTGGCATTTTGCTTCCAAATGTACGGACAAAGACGAAGGGACATGATTACCAGAAAATGACGCACAAGATTTCAGATTATTGCCGTAAATTAATCAGGTAATTCCTGAAAGGTTTATCCTAACGCCTCATTTAATGAAAAAAATGTTTAAAATGGGGTTGAATTTGATCCTGAGGGCTTCATGTAATAAAAAGGAAACGCAGAACACAATGAAAAATGCATTTGGAAAATAATTTCCTCCCTGAGGGGAAATCCCATACAATTTCTGGAATCATAATGAATCACAGGAACTCTTCAATAACTTAAAAAACAAGTCTTTTATCATGTCAGAGCAGATGATTAAAGTGACCCAAATAGGATTTAAAACTTTTAAGACCTTCGCGTAATCTTAAGCAGAGAGCAACACTCTCTGCCTTACAAACTGTAATTCCCCGAGAATAATCCGGAAAGCTCCGCTGAAGACGTGGAAATTATTGAGGAAGTTCGTTTGTTGCTAACGACAGAACGTGTGTGCAGAAAGTGAACCGGGCCCCCCCAACCCCCCTAAAAAAAACTAAAAAAAACCACGCGAGCTGGTCGTTATTGCGGCTCCCCAGCTTTACGAGCGACGCTCCGCTGTCACGGCTGCACGGTTTTCAATTTTCCATGCTGAGACGTGGAGTCTGAAGGGAACGTGATAACAAATAGATGCGAGAGGCTGTGGCCTATGTCTTCTTCTGCCTCTTCCACGATGAACAGTAGTATAACTTTCACATCATCTGCCTCTTTTCTTTCAGAAAAAGATGTTTTTTTGCGGGGGGTGGCGGTGGGGGGGGGGATTTGTGTTATTTCGTATGTAAATCCGTTAAACTTCCTTCCCCGAATTGACTAGAGGCGGGTAAAGATCCGGACAAGCAACAGGAAAACTTTGTTATCTCCAAAGAGGAGAGGTGGTGGGAATTTAAGGGGATTTCCCAGCCTGATTTTGTAAAGGAGATACGTTTCACGCAGCAGTCAAAGAAGAGAAATACCTCAGATGAGACTTTCAAGGATGAGAAAAAGGCGTTGCAGTGCATTACAGCAATTAATTAATCCTTTGAATAGTTAAAGAAGCGTCGTTGCCTTTAAACTTTATTAGTCATGTCTAAAGGACTGATTTGTTTTGTACTGGCTGAGTAAATGTGTGCTGGTGTGTAATAAACTCCAACATTTCAGTGCTTTCCCAGACCAGAGCACTACCAGAGAGCCTGAACGACAACCACGTGAAAGAAATGAAATCCTTGGCACTTCGGAGGACTCATATGGGTTTAATATCGGCCCACTTCTCATTTATTCTCTCTTGACAGAGTAATGGCTGTCTTTGGAGAGTTTCCTACCCACTTCATTCCCTTCCTCCTCACCCCAAGTGTCTAAGTTTACGCAGTGCAATGCTCTCGGGCCTTGTGCAGAGGGACACGCTAGAATTTCGTGTACCCACATTGCGGCTGCGGCTGAATCCCACCACTGCTGCGTCTCCTGTGTATCATCTGGTGTTTTCCTCTCGCAGCCTCCCCACTGATTATATTAAATTAAAAAATGGAGGTGGTCTGGGTTCAAACCGGAGCTAAAAACCACTGTGCAGGGAGAGGGAAAAAAAAAAAAAGGCCTTTATTTCCAATGATTTTCTGCGTGTCGCAGTTAGACCAAAATGTCTCTTACCTGCTCTGACGGGTAAAATACGACTAAAAAATGTAGACAGGAGTGAGTAAAGCGTGGGAATGACTAACAGATCTTCATTACTAATGTTTTAGAAACAGGATTTAGTTTTTCCTCTGCAGCAGAACATAAAATAAGTGCACATCTGTATATTTTCTCTGCTCTCATTGAACTAATACCACAGGAGTCCAGTACCGTCACCGACCACTTCAAACAAACTTACTGAAGTTAAAAATCTTCAAATACTACAGATTCCTTCTGGAAATGCTCAACTGTCTATTTTAATAGTTAAATCACTAATTATACATTAAAATGCATTAATGCTGAGTGGAAACTAAATTAGCACTTCCACAGAAGCTAACATCCAGACATTTCCTTATCTCCGCTCTTGGTGGTTCAGCCAATCAAAGGCAAGGAAAATTAATGTCGATCCTGGATTGTTTTTCAACTACTTCAACTTCCCAAGTTGAACTTTCTTTTCAATATTTAGGATAAGATATGGAAAAATCTGATGATACGCTAATTTTCTGCGAGTAATTTGGAGTCACTTCCGGCTGAAAATCCGCAAAAGCCATACAGCGAATCAGCAAGAGTCCTCTGTGTTTCAGAGCAGAAGGACAAATAACTATTTCTTACATCCACAGTACAGACATTAAACATTGAAATGGATGGGAAAAGCAACTGAGGTCACGATTCACCCAGGATCAACCAAACTGGACAATAACAGATCCGGGGTTTTGTTTTTTTAACTGCAACATTCAGATGGTGCGGAGAAAATGTTAGCAAAAATGAAGTGGAAACATGAATCCATCCTGCCTTTATTCAACAGTTCATGAGTGATCAGGTTCTGCTTAATACAGATTATATTCAAAGAAGTACTCAGATTGTCTTAAACTGTCTATTAAACTGTCTCTTACCTGCTCTTATGGGTAAGATATGACTAAAGAATGTAGACAGGAGTGAATAAAGCGTGGGAGTGACTGCGCTTTATTCGTAGTCACAGCTGTTGTTGGGTTTTCTCTGACAAAGTATTTGCTTCACTTTTTGCTGTGATTGCCATTACTTTTAAAATTTAGAAACATCTACTAAGTACGTTCTTGAAGATTATTTGTTACAATCAGTTGAAAGACTAACGCAGAGCAGCTTGCGACATGGTTGTCTGACTTTATTTGCCAAGGAAAACACACACTGAGTCACTTTCAATCTTTTTGCATGCAATAAAAATAGAAAATGTTTATGGTTTCTTTTAGCAATATCAACCAACTTGTGAATCGTTTGGGTGTGATAAGATCTTGAAACACACATCTCGTGAGTCAGCGTGGCTTCGCCTGATGAAGTCGTAATATAAGGTGACCCAATTATTCTTAAATCACTTGTTTGGCAGCATTTTGGGTTTCCAGAAGGAACGACAAAAGGCCACAGACTGACAGGCAAGACTCAGACAACATGCAAGCACTGCGAGTTGTTCAGACGGCGAAGGAGGCAGGAAGTGTTGATAAAACGGCCGACGGCTGGACAGTTAGGGTAAGGTGAGCTACAAAACGATCATAATGCACGCTATCAACAGCAACTGGGAAATGGTGAAGTTCCAGTTTGAGCTTATACGATGAATGAGATAAACATTTGACAACCAGATAAAGCAGCTGGAAGTAAATAAAAAGTGAAAATCACCTCCGTCTCTGTCGTGCCAGTTCGCCCGGCTGCTGGCTGGTGAGCTGGGTGACGAGTAGAAGTCGGGTCCCGTCGGGCTGGTATCCATGTTCTCCTCCATGTTGGTTTTGGGCCTTTTGCTGAACGCAAAGTCAGGTTTATTACTTGATGTAATCATTCGTTTTATGCACCACAAATCATATCAATTGAAACAGGCGCTAATATTTATTTTCTACCTTTATAAAACCTATGTCAATGTGTTTGTGTATTGTGAAATAAGTTAAGCTAACACAGGACAAGTTGTGTTAGCTATAGTAAGATGTGCTAATTTAAAATAATATAATCCACAGTAAACTGAAATAATATAATCTCATCAATTAGATAATCTCAGACTTAAGTTATTTAGCTAAATGAAGCTTGGTTCAGCTAAACTACGCTAAAAGGAGCTATGCTAACCTAAAATGAAGAAAATAAAAAGGTGTGCTACAACAAATTAACTTGTTGCAAAATCAGTTAAGCTATGTTCAGATACACTGATTTATGGGAAAATAAATTAAATTTAGCTAAGATTAGAAAAATGTAGCTCAAATAAGCATAGCTAAACTACTGTTTGCTAAACTAAGCCGAAATAATGTACAATAAGTAGGAATATGTACGACAAAACTTATCGGATTAAAGCTACTTTGTGAAAATAATCTTTACACAGGTGATGAACATACATTTCAATAAGCCCACTTTCCTTTTTTTTATTAGTCTGATGTAATTTTCTAAATTTCTTACTTGCAAGCAGAAAATCATCACAAATTGGAAATGTAGACTTAAAAACAGTAGGTATGTAATCTATATAATGTGTTTCACTAAGAGAATTGAGGTACTGATACACAAACTTTTGAGTAATATTCAAATTTACTGAATATAACTTTAAAAAATGAGGGCGAGTTAATATGAGCTAAATTATGCTAACTAAACTTAGCAAAGATGCTAAACTAGGATAATATAGGACAAAAAACCTAAAATAAATGGAGCCAAGTCAAACCAGGCTAAATAAGTTAAGGTAAAACAGGTATGTTAAATCAAGCTGAGCGAGGATAGTTCAAGTCACCAGGGAAAATGTGGTTTTTTTAGGCTGGAGAATGCTTTCAATTCCTAAGAATACAGCAAACAAAGTCAACTATGTGGAGCAACAAGAGAGGATATTTGTAAAAGAAGCTTTGTCTGATAATTGTGCTTCGCCGGCGTCCCGCTGACCTGCCAGGCGGGGAGGACAGGGAGCGTTGTAGTGCCACGCTGGAGTTCAGGTCATGATAGTAGGGCTGGCTGGGCATGTCCGCCATGGAGAAGGGTACCGCTGCGCCGTGGGTGATGGGCACTGAAGAGGACACACACAAAAAATAGCTCAAGGTTACTCTGCTATCTGGTTGAGAGATGCATCTCCATCCTTGTATCTAGAAGCAGGTGATTTATTACACAGACCATGATTGGTGGTCTGTGTAAGGTGTCCAAGGTGTTTCGTATTTACCGAGTGTCTGAATGTTTCTACAGACAGTGCGTGTGGACAACTTGCTCAAGTATTTCTTATGTCTTACTTAACACTGCGAGTGGTTTCAGCCATTGCTCGTTTGTTCATTTTTTTTCCCAGAATGATCTTAAGTTTCTTAAGGTTTTCTTGATCCTGAACAGTTCTGCAGGTTTTCTGTGTATTTTTAAGTATTTCTCTAAATTCTGTTTTATTCATTTTCTGTCTGTTATCCACAATGATGTTTTTTATTTAATAGTTTAAACTGCTTAAAACTGACCTATAAATTATTCCGTCATAAAAGGCCTCATAAACTTAAGGCTATTGACCAATGCTGTGTCCATAAATAACAAACGTTGGCAAATACAACAGATTTAATTTTTATAGGCTTGCTACCAACACCCTGTCACAAAAATAAGATTTATTCCCATTCGTTTAACTGAATCTATGAAAAATATTAAACATAATTCTGTTTTAAAGTCTAAAATAGTATCTTATCACCAACAAGATTTTTCAGGAGAGGGTCAACTAAAGTCTATGCTTTCTTCTTCTCTTATTTTCTGTAAAACGTTACTTTCACAATATGCTGTCATGTACAAGATCTGAGTGAAAAACAAAAAAAGCCAAGAAGTCAAAAACATTAAAATCATACCAAGACTTTTTGATCTAGTTTCTGGTGCAAATATCTGAGTACATTTGAAATAAGACTAAACAAAAACTTACAAATAAAGTTTCTGCTCGATACAGGATCTTGTTTTAAGTCAGTAAATCTTTAATATTAATTAAAAAGTACCAGTTTCACTTGTGGATCATTTACTTTATAATATGGGAACAATGTCTTATAATAAGTGAAAGGATATTTGAGTGGAACCAGTACGTTTTCATCAATATTAAGGATTTCTTTACTTTAAATAACCTCCTATATCTTGCCGAAAACGTATTTGTAAGTCAGTAAAGTCTTAGTTCAAGTGTGCTAAGTTATTTGACCAAAACTATTTGGTAAGATTTTGTGTTTCTGCAGTGTCGGGCGATCGAGATCGACTTGAAAAATTGCCAGCAGGTCTGGTTCCTTGGATTTGAGGCATAAAGAACTTAGACGGATTATCGTAAAACTGTATATGGTTAAATCTTTTTATGCTGAGTGAATTAGAAAACCCCTCCCAAAAAAAACTGTGCAGAGAAAGACCCAGCAGTAAAACTCTCTGCCGTTTCCTCTGATAATGATTTACGGAGGAAAAGGTGATATTTTCCCCGCTGCGGTTGAGGTGAAGGATATTGTTTCAAGGGAGGCCGTGCCTGTGTTTACAGAACAAAAGGGGTTCGCCACCCATCCTCGCACCAGTGTGTGGCCCATGAGGCCGCCTGCCGCTCGAGTGCTCGGTCGGTTTGGAGTGGATGAGAAGATGGAGTGTGTGGCGCCGTCTGTTGTGGTCTGAGGTTCACCACTGGCACGATCCGATCCGCCAGCCTCCGCCCTGGCAGCCCACTGCAGCGTTGGCAGCGGCCCCTACCCGCTGCTACCCACGCCGGGCTGTTTGTGGAGGAATGCATCCGGCCCGAGGACACTGAATACCAGATCATTGTTTTTGTTGTTTTGTTTCTCGATTCGCTGGTTAGGACAGCCCCGCACCCCTCCTGGCCGTCCCTCTTGGCGTGGCGCGGTTTTTGCAGTGCCAGTCTGCCACCCTGTCGATCAATTATTCAATAATTTTGGCTTTAATTTAGTAAAAAGCAAAAAAAAAAACACATAATTATTTTCTGTGCTCTAGATCAACCGGTTTCCTTTGCCTGGGCACGTTCACGCTTTGTTTTGAAAAGGGAAAAAAAAAGCATTTTTTACACTTGAACTTGAGGGTCGTGTTGCATTAATGAGTCGAAACGCTGGGTTGTGATTCAGCCTTGAACTCCGGAGCTCCCTTTGATGGTCTTCAAAGAATGTCTCGACAGCTCAGAGAGTCGGGAGAGGAGCGCGATGACGGACGAGCGGCTGCTTAGATATCTTCCCAGGGAGCGACCGGCTGAGTGAGTGACAATTCCTGTGTGTCCGGCGACCTTTTTAAAATTCCAGCTCGGCTTTGCTGAAGCCGGCCTCTGTCACATGAGAGCAAATCTGGCGGCTCAGAGGCCATCTGGTCAGAGGGCAAATTAAACACTACACAAAAACACGGCCTTCCAAGGGATATTCTGTGTCTGAGCACTGAAAGGAGTAGTTAGTGCCTTTGGAGCACAAAACGAGACAATGTGGCTCAAGCTTTTGAAGTATTTATGGCTTAAGATGGAAAATAAAGGTCAGAAGTTTCCTTTTCTGTAACGTTAGCCCAACTCTTCTGTATGCAAATGTAAAGAATATATTTGGATATGCAGCAGACTTTCTAGATTTCAATAAAGTCTAATATGAATGTTTCTGTAAATCAAATTATTATTTTTGGTGACTAAAACTGAGAACTACTATCAAACTGACAAAAGTCTGAGATTTTCCCCCAGAAAACTTGTTAAGTCCAGTCATTCATCCAGCGGCCCGCTGTGTTTTTGACTTAAAAAATTATTAAAGTTGACGGGAAATTTGAAAATATCACTTGGTAATTATGTGCTATTAGGAGATTAATATCTGAACACCAACTATAATGTCTTAAAAAAAATGCACACATTAAAAAAAATAAAAATTTAAATAAGCAACGCTAAGCCCGTTGGGGACACAAGGAAAGCCCGGCCGTTTTGGACGCCACAGTGGAAACACTCGCATACCAAACAAAAACAACAGCTAGAAAACAACAGAACATTTCACAGTGGAGACACGCCACTAACTGAATGTTCTCTTTAATCCTATTTTGAACAGCAGCAACAATGAGTTGACCTCTGGGTCACGTCATGTTCGTGACCCATGGAAAGAGTAAATCAGGGATTATGAATAAACTGTCCTCATCACTCCAATTAAATCGTTTTTTTATTAAAAAATATTTTTTACACATTTGTTAAAAGGTCGATCTTCTCCACCTCCCCCCCCTGAGCTTTTACTGCTGTCTGAAGAAATGCAACGCTCCCAACCAAAAACAACCGATCAGAGCCAGGAGGAGGGACTTAGCGCTGTCAATCAACCTGATGTACTCACTGCTAAACGCGCTAATGCTGGAGAAACAGCTTACCGTTACAGGAAAACCGTTTATCTGCCGTCATCAGTGGCTATGCTAACTAGCCTAAGCTGCAGCTAGCAGAGAGCAAGAGGGGGTGAGCAGCACCACACGAGGGGTGATTGACAGCGCTAAGACCCTCTTTCTGCCTCTGATTCTGGTTTCTAAGTAGGACTTAGAATTTTTCTCAAATTATCTTTTTTTTTACCCATCTTGACTTAATGACAGTTTCAACAAACATTTTTTATAAGAGTTACACATGGAAGCTTTAATTTAAAACTGCAAAGCTTAAAATACAAAACCGCTTCCGTTACATTTACTCTACAAAAACAGAATAACAAATGGAGCATCTGTGACTTTATCTTTACAGTGGAAGCGATTTCGTAACCCCGTCATAAAATCTGACCCTGGCTGTAGCCTCTGATTGTCCCCAGAAAGCTGCTGACGTTCCCAACTACAGAGCGGGAATGAACCACTGGAGCCGACTGCCGCATGCTGCAACACACAGGCCACACAGCATCGGCATGTTTCTCTTAAACACAGGTTAGAGAGGAGGAGGAGGAGGAGGAAGAGGAAGAGGAGGGGTGACTGGAGTCTTTGTGCTCCGCAGGCAGGTTCGCTACAGTTGCTGCCTCAGCTCAGAGTCTGCACAGGTAAACTGTGCCTTGACGTGCCCCTGGCTGTCAGGGCAGTCTTTGGAGAACAACCGTCAACGGCTCTGCAGAGGAGGAAGAAGAGGAGGAGGAGGAGGAGGGGAGACATGTCCGTGCAGATGAAGCTCTGAAGACAGCTGCGCACTCAAGAGTTATCCTAAAGCAAAGGAGACTGGGTAAACTGGATTCTCCGCAGCACAGCTGTGTGCTGTGTGCTGGGATTACAGCTCAGAGATTACAAAGGAAAACCAGGGTTTTTTGTTTTGTTTTGTTTTTTTCGTGTGTGGAGGTCGAAGGCGAGGGCTTTTCTGGGTCAGCTCTTACTGTTTTTATGGAAAAAAAAAAAAAAATCCCCCGCCAAACCCACAAGTTTCTGCACAAACACGCAGGTGTGTTTATCTTCCTGATTACACTTGATTAATGACTGTGGGAGTTTATGCAAGCTGACAGCTTCCTGATTCTTACATCAACTCCGATGCACCTGTTACGCCGTTTGCAGACGTTAAGACGGTCCAACTATGTCAGTGAGATTCCACAAAAAACAAAAGAGCAGCTCAGATGGGCTGCAGGTAGGCAGCGTGCTGAAGCGACAGCAAACAAGCAAAAACAAATAAGGAAGCGTACAGCAAACAAGCAAAAACAAATAAGGAAGCGTGTACTTACTTCTAGACACTCGCACCAGCTCCGCGACACTGAAAACTCCTGATTTGATGAAACTGTCTTCCAAATACACTGCAGAAACAAAGGCGACAAGAACACCCATCATGAGTTGAACCTCTTAGAAATAAAAACAAAACACGTGGATCTTTTTCTGAAATGAATTTACATCTTTTCGACTTTCGCATATTTTGTCACAATCTCAAAATTGAGAGGAATTTTGCGGAGGTTTTATGACGAAGCAACACAAAGTAGTACCTAAATGGGGTTACATTTTTTACAACTAGAAGTCTGAAGGGTGCCACATGCATTTGCACTACAATGCCTTCAGAAGCCGCATAATTAGTAAGCAGTTTAATTTAATCCCAGTATAATTGCAGGTGTTGTGTCAGGGTTTCAGAGGCTGTTAGAGAACATGAGTCACTGTTGAAAAATGTCATCTGAGGTTCTGTTACGTAACAAGCACGAAACAACTTCAGCACTGAAGATCACCCTGAACACACCATTTTAGTTTGAACTATGTTCATGCCTCGGAACGGCCTAGTCAAAGCTCAAACCCCACGTCAAAATGACAGTTTTGTGGCAAGATGTTCACAGATGCCCTTCATCTAATCGGAGCTTTACTTCTAAGACGAAGAGCAACATTCTTAGTCTCTAGATATGCAAAATTGTTACAGACAAAAGACTTTAATTGCAGCACAAAGAGCTGAATACAAACGCAGGGCACATTTTTTTTATGATTTAGTTTATAGAAAACCTTTGAAAACATTTTTTCTTCCACTTCACATTTATGCTCTACTTTGTGTTGGTCTATCAAAGTCCCAATGACATGCATTAGCTATAACTCCATCCAATAGTCATGTGAGTTTTGAGCGAATTAGACGTGTTTCCATCTGCTGTTTCAGGGCGAATAAACCGGGAGAAACAAAAAATTAATTTTGTCAGATGTTGACACCATGCATGGCTGTGATAAACAGGAAGTAGATTGCAAACCAGCATCACACATCTCAGATAAACGGAGAAAGTTCTCCTTTCTGAGCTGGAGGTTCGGACTAATTTGGTAAATATGTTTCCATCTTCGCTTTCGCACATTAACTCTTTTTTTGGAAAAGAGTTGAAAACCTTAAAGCGAGCGTAAAGAACTTTTTTGCAACATTGAGGAAAACATTTTGAATTTTGCCGTTTCCATCAACTTAAGGTTTAGAAGTTTCTATCAACTTGTTTAGGCAAAACGACAAGATCTGAATGCCTTTACGAGGTACATTTTGGCTCATTTAGCCAAAAATGATCTGAACAAAGTTACAGATATTTTAAGAATCTTCATCTTTCGCCAGTCGTTTTTCTGGAAACAAAATCTCCTCAAACTTGTTGATTTTTGTTTAGAACTCGACAGTAAAAGCTGAAACTGCCTGTATTTGAGCACGGACCAGTAGCGACTCACAGTAAAAACAGCTGGTGAAAGCTCAATGTTTAATTAGACAAACAGAAAATCTGTCAACAGTGGGGACATTCAAGTCATACCAGGAAACATCAGTTTTAACAGAGATGAACTCGTTTTATTTTACCTGATGTAACTTGCCACACGTAAATCAAGCTTGCTGTGACAAATCCTCCATTTTTTCCACTCCTGCTTTTAGAAAACTTCTCTTAGACTCAACCAGTGTCAGCTCTGATAAATATATATGTATATTTCTGCATGGCGGATGCATTCGCGGCAACTGTTTGACCTACAGGGACGCAGCGACAGTAACCAGAGTCTCGTCGGTCAAGGAAAAATGGGGAATTTGGCCCCTGACGACCGAGGCAATCTCTGCTTTGATTCGCGGGCCGACGGCGCTCAAACTGTGCCAGAAAGACGAGAGGAATATCTCCACTGGCACCTAGGAAGCTTAACGCCTCTTGTGAGCCAACTTTCTTTCTTTTTTTATTTTTCTTTTTTTCACAAGGAACTGTGCCACCCGCCGAGGGCCTCCCGGGCCTGAGTCACTGGCTCAGCTTGTGTGTTTTCCTTGGCACCGGCATCGGCAGAACCTGCTCTTGAGGTAGAAAACTAATTATACTTCTGAAAGTATTTGCATTCCATCGCCGTGACGACACGGCACAGGTCAGGCCAGGGGAAAAGAAGCAGAATACACAACGTCAACAGTCTTTTGTAACACTTTCAAATGTCATCGTCTACTTTCCGAAAACCGTATTTGACGCTTTCAGTTCGCCGATGACAGCGGGGTTTAAGTTTCGATTCAGGATTGTCATGATTTACATTTAATACGCCAATTTGCCGAGCGTAACAACGAGCGTGTTGACACAAAAACCTCAGCTGCACATTGATGTGTTCCTGCAGACCTGACAGCGGCTCATGCCTCTGCACGTAGGCCCTCAGCCCCGAGAGGCGCTCCGCTGTTCCCACCTGCCAGTCACGGCGTTCCCAAGCAGGAGTCAGAAAGCGGCTGCGCCCCGCAGAGGAACAATGCGACGATGGCAGAAGGGCGGGAGGACGAGTGGCGCTCTACATACCTGGAAGAGGGGTTTTGCCTGGCTCATTGTTGCTCGGACTTCCTGACTGCTGCGAGTCTGCGGACACACACAGAGAGAAGGGCGGGGAGTTAGTGGTGAGAAACACAAAAAAACCTTCCATGTAATCTGGAGGTCTGTGTCCTGAAAAACCCCCCACATTAATTGCATTTTGTCACACTGGAACCATAATATAAAGAAAACAAAGTGTTAAATTTAACCTCAGTATTAATCCAGGCCTGTTAGAGAACATTGGTGAACAAAAAGCGCCGTGAACGCCGATGCTTTTTGCCAGCGCAGGGAGAAGTAGCATTCTAGCTGACATGACAAAAATCAGAGAAGCAGCTTGAGAGGACCATGGCGACTCTGGAGGAGCTGCAGAGATAAACAGCTCAGGTGTGAGAATCTGGCAGCACTGTTGCCTTGCAGAAATAAGGTCAAGGTTCAAATCCCATCGAGAGAGAGAACCAACACTGAAAAAACTCAAAACCCTCCGTAGTGTTTTTGGTCTAATTTCTTAGTTCACTTGAAATGAGAAAACTAACTTAAGAGTTCAGCAAGCTATAAAAGCTTGTTTTAAGTCAATAATCCCTTAATATTGACGAAAAAGTGCTACTTTTTCATCAACTACTGGAAGATTATTTGACTAATAACATGGGAAAAATATGCTGATATAAGTGAAATAACCTGCCAGTGAAGCAAGGACATTTATTGAGTATGTTTACGACATAATTATTGACTCAAACAAGCTCCTATGTTGCTGAAAAGCTACTTGTACTTCAGTTTTGTCTCATCTATGTGTACTATGATATTTTTTGCACTAGAAACGAGACAAAAATACTTATTTTTGCAGCGAAAAAAGTCACAAGAAGACTTATCTGTGTGACTCATGGGGGTGGTCACAAAAATGTTTTCTTCACACGTGTGGCTCTGAACATGAGGCAAAATAATAATTGGTGGCAATAAAATGATATACTAATATACTAGGTAGGTTACTTCTGAAACAAAAGGTGTCAGAGTAAAAGATGCTGAATACAAATACACACCACACTTTTAAGATTTGTAAGCGTGTGTGATTTTTCTTCCCCTTTTTCAGATAAAAACCTGCGGCTGTCATGAAACCTTCACCGATCTTCACCGAAGGTTTTTCCTTATCTACTGTGCCGGTCGAGAAGAGCGCACCCGCAGCAGAGTCAAACAAGTCAGCTCTGTTTGAACAGTATTATCATTAATGGGAGAGCAAACTGAGGCGGGAGCTCGGCGTCTGACGCAGGACGGGCCTGGACGCTTCTTGTTCTGCGCGTCATTTTTCACAGCAGCTGGAGGAGTGTCTGAGGGGCTTCAGGGGAGAGGGGATTCACAACGTTGTGAATCCCCTCTGTTGTGCAAGGTACAAGCACAGAACATGAGAAGGAAAACAAAAAAATAAAAAAAAGGCGAGAGAGGACAGGGAGGGGAGGGGAAACACAAGGAAACATGAGTTGAATTCTTTCCACCGGCTACAGGATTTGCTGCGTCTGACGTCCTTTAGCGGGAAGCAGGGAAATATACGATTCCTCTGTAGTTCCCGGTCAAGTTCGGACAAGTACCAGGATCTTTCTGCGTTTTATGTGACGCGGCACGAAAGTTGTAAAAGTTCAGAATCGGTGACATAAATTGCTGTGTACGGCGACGGTGACTCAGCCCGAGAGAGGCCTTGAACTCGGACGGAGTCGTGCCAGGCGGTTAATGGCAGCAGCGTCTGAGCGATGATTCAAACTGGCCGGGGCCCACACATGGCCCCCGAGACAGAATGAGAACCAGAAGGGAGATTATCATCTACACCTTCAACATGTGACGGATCTAACATGAGAGAGAGGGGGAGAGACGGTGAACTCAGATACCCTCGCCTTTGCAAAAACAGCCGTTTTCCTGTCGCAGCTCCTATGAGCTGTTACAGGGAGGAAGAAAAAAAAAAAAAAAGAGGGAGGATGGAGGGGAAAGGAGAGCGGGTTGGTGGGGTGAGAGGGAATCCAAAAAGATTTATTCCTTTCTTGTTCTCTATTCGTGTCGCTTTCCCACTCTGTCTTGTTCCCCTGCTCCTAAATTTGACTATTAAACAGCACTGCAAAAACAGAATGTTCTTGGCTGGAGCTCAACAATGACAAAGTGGGGAGGGGAGGAGGACCATACATTAAGCATAAAAAAAATCCTTTATTTTCAGCATACTTTGCCTTAAAAACAAATTACTAATCTACAAATTGGAGCCTTAAAACATATGAGGCTTCAAAAAAAATTAAAGAAGGCATTTGATTTGGGTATTTTTCATTCAAAACGCATTACAACCGGGAGGTTTTACACTGTAAATCGTGACTTTTGACCATCGTTTTTATACTGCGACATTTCAAATGTTTTCAATCAATAGATAATGCATTTAAGATGAATTATGTTGAGCTTAACCAAACAACTTTCGAATCCCAGGCACTTATTACTAATTAAATGTTCCTTGAATAACTTAAAAACACAAACAATGAAGTAAAAAATACTTTCCTAGACTTTATTTTATAGGAGTTAATAAATTGGTTCAGAGATTTTCGGTTAGATTTTTCAAAGTTTTGTCAGCGTGACGTTTCGCTTGTCCAATTAATTTTTATACGTGATTTTTAAGCTTTTTCTACCAGTAATTTATGTAAATTGTCACATTCCTTTCTTCCTTTTTTTTTCTTACAAAATAAAAAAGTAAAATAATATAAAAGCAGCAATGTGAAGGAGCTGAGAAGCTGCACCCAGAAAATTACTGGAAGGGCTCCATTGTAGACCTGGTAAAAAAATAAAGAGAACTAAATCATCAAATTTACCAAAAGATTAGGCGTCTTTGACAGTAAAATCTGCGCAGCATCGCAAATTGTTCACTTCGCGCTCAGAGCGGTTGTCAGCCAAATAATTTCCGATGTTTTGCATCAATAAATCGAGAGTTGCTGCACGCAGACGTGGTGTGTGAAGAAGCTTTGGTGGGCAAGTGGAGGTTTGTGTGGATTTACTGTAGCACATGTCCATAAAGTGATTGCAGGGAACTTGGTGCGCCCGCCCCTCGCCTCCCCTCCGCCCCCCATCTCTATTCCACTTTCAGAGTCATCCATCAGTCTAGTTACGACTGCCAACTCCATGCCTCCTCCCCGGGAGCCGCGGAGAGGGAGCGACGCAGGCGGGCGGAGAGAAAAGCGCAGCGGCGAGGTAAAGAGAGGTGGAGCAGAAGGTGGGAGACGGGGGGACGCTCCGGCTCGGTTCGATTGGATCAGAGTTTTCTGCTTTTTGTTTGTGCTTTTCTCATCTTCTCCTGATTCTCTGTGAGCCGAACAGGCAGGCATAACAAAAAGAGCAGATGGTCGCAGCAATTAGAGATCGCAGGCGGCATCTTCCAGCATGAGGCCCCGCTGTAGCACCAGGAGAGACCACCTGGATGACTCAAGGTGGGATGCAAGCATATGGCACATCTGCCAGGCCTGCGCCGGAGCCGGGAACACCTCCCCTATTGCATTACATTTTACCTTTGACCCAAGAAGGGCAGCGTCGTGCTCTCTGGGCTTTTTTACCCTGTTGGTGACTGGGATACTTAGTGTTTTTTTGCTAAAAATCAGCTTCCAGTGTCTGGTTTTATCATCTCTGCAGCTACAGTTACATGTCCAGGTCAATGAATTAGATTAAAAAGTTAATTTCTGTCATAACTAGGTTGAAAAAGTGAAAAGAGAAATTTGCAAAATATTCTCTCTAATGTCCCTTACAGATTTTCTCCAGGTTTTTGTTGTTTGGTCAAACTGAAAGGTTGCAAATACGAAACCGAAAGGCATAAAACACAAAAAATAAGGAGACTGTCTATAAATAAATCATATATTAAAGTAAAGCAGCCAACCAAACCAACTGGTGTCAGCCTTAGCAGAAACGACTCACATCAAGTGTTTTCATTCGCTGTTAATGAACCTGAGCACGAGCAGCCTGGTTAAAGTCATGCACCTCCACCAAACTTCAGTCCAGACTTTGACTAGACCACTGCAAACCCTTCATGCTTGCTACAACCCAAGTGCACCTAAGCTTGAGATCCAAAAGTTAACTCTTTATAAATTGAACATAATTCACGCCTCCATCGATAATGGCAGTAATGTACTCCCATAGCATCACACTGCCACCCCCCTGTTTAGCTACAGGTATGAGAATATCTATCTAAAATGCTGTTTGGACAGAAACATTACAAAATGTCCCACCTTTTCCTTCTTGTTTGGAAAACATGAGACGAACTTTGCGTTCTTTTTCACCAGTATTACTTTTAGCCTTGGCACTCCAACAAATAGGCCATTTTTTCCTATTTTTCTTGTTGTTGAATCGTGAACTCTGACCTTAACTGAGCCATGTAAGCCTTCAGTGCTTCAGATGTTGTTCTGTTGCAATCTCCTGAATGAGCCGATGTAATCTTGCAGTAATTTTGGTTTATTTCCAACCACCGCTTCGTGTTTTCTCCATTTGGCTCCAACTGTGGCTCAGAAATGACTCTGTATCCCTAAAAGATGAAAAAGATTTTATCTGTTTCTTTATATCGAAGTTACTTTTTGGGCCAAACTGGTTCTGTTTTGGCAAACTATAGATTCTGGTGGGTTTGGGCATCATATTTCTACTTAATAAGTTAAAAAAAACAACAAAAAACAACACAATTCCAGAAATAGCATTTGTTTGTATTTACTCAGGTTTGACATAAAAATCTGAAACAATCTTTTAGAATACTGATCTATACGAACTTCTATGATGTATTTACATGCACCTGTAGTTTGTTTTAAATATAAAACACAAACTGTTGAATTTCTTTTTATTTATATAAGGCCGCTCATATAAAGTACAGTGTAGAACTGGGTTATTAGGGGCCCGGGGCCCGGCTATCTGCATCTAAAAAGGTGTCCTGTGCAGAGGTCCAGCCGATCTGATAGTCTTCAAATAAACAGTAGTGTAACCTGTAAATAAACAGTTGCGGTCGAGGAGCCTCAGCTTTGCCCTGGGAGCTTGGCAAGGCCAGACGCCACACACACACGCGCAGCCACGCACACAGCTAAACACACACATTTGCTCTTTTCCAAAAACAACATTTCTTGGCACCCTCCTTCCCCCGCCACTTGTTTAAATAAACAAACCGGTTCACGAAGGAAGGGGAGAAACAGCACAGCGTTTGAATCAGATTATCTGCTGTTACTCAGCAATAAAAAAAATAAAAAGAAAAAAAAAGAGAGAGAGAGAGAGAGAGAAGGGGTGGGAAAGAAAAAGCACCAGCAGAAGGGGCTTGTGGGTATTTTTGGATGTGTCCACGAGTTCTTACACCTTCTTGTCCGGTGGGATACTTATCATACCACTGTAACGATTAGGGCAATTAGCGGTAATGGCAACAGAAATCTGGCTCGGCAAGAAAGTTTCTGAGTGCTTATGAGGTTTTCTCCACACCCAAGTGTGTTACTCGCCTGGATTTTATAATCACTAAAACACTCACACACTCTGGCTCCAAACCACCCTCCTCCTCAATTTCTGGCACCGTACCCATTCTGTTCCCACTAAGTCGTGGAACACATATGCACACACACGCAAACACCCGCACAAACGCATGCATGCATATGAAAAGAGTGTGGGTTAAATTAGCCACATAGTTTGGGAAACTTTCTCTCCTTCTTCTTGTTATTTTTTTTTTTCCTCCTTCTTCTCTGACGACGGCGGTGCGAGTTTTTGCAGCCCGCAAACACTTTGCAGACACGTTCAGAAACAGCGACGAGCGCACGCACGCGCTCACTTGGGCCCCACGCACGCCCTGCAGATGCATACCGCTGTCGACATTTCAGGAGGAGAAGCCTGTCTGGCAGCCATTTTATATGCCGAGCAGGGTTCTGTGCACATGTATAGCGCTCTGGCTGCCAGAGGCGCGGGTCCCGAGCCAAGATGCATTTCAGCAGCCCCGGGGAGGCGGGAGGCGGGGTGGAGGGAGAGAGCGGGGAGGACGACTCCCGGAGAAGTAGGGAGAAAAATATCCACCTAATTACGGAGCGGCTCTGATGCGTAATGTTTCGACAATACATCTGCTCCTGAGTAAATATTTGAGGTGGCCAAACAGACTTTTTCCTCTTCCGGAAAGTTTGTCCTTCCTTGGAAACCTGCAGGCGTGAGCAGGGCCGCGCCGCTCCCTGACTGTACATGTGCTGGTATGTAATGTAATGTGTGTGTGTGTGTGTGTTTGTCTCATGTCCTCTTGTGCTCCTGGTTTCTATCATTCACAGCTTGGAGGATGACCTCACAGCGCTCGGGCCGGCTTCCAGGCAGCCAGCAGAACCTGCTCCCTTCTCCCAGATGCCTCTTTCTTCTCCTCGCTATCTGCCTATCGCTGTCCCCGCGCCTGCAACTGTATCCCGACTCCATTGTATCTTTTTCACATGCCGACATCTACTATTCAGGGTATCCTATCTGGCGAAAAGCTCAAGCTACATCTTTTTTTCCTCTTTAATTTTCATCCCCTATCTGCCTTTTTTTTTTTTTCCTTTAAGGTTTCCATCTGTTTTGGTGACCCCCCCCCTCCCCCCCGCTTCCCTCCTTTATTAAACGACCCCCCCCCCCCCGTCCCTCTCTCATTCTATCTCTTTGTCTCTCTATCTCTGTCTTTTCTCCCTCCCTCGCGCTTTGTTGTCTAAACAAAGTGGCCTTTATCAGGATGAGCTGCAACCCAAACAAGCCAAACAAAAGATATGGGCGAGAAAATCTGCCCGCAAAGAGGGGAGGATCTTATCGTGCCAGCCTTTGTGTGCCAGCCTGCCAACTGGCGATGCCCCCCGCCGCCGCCAACCCCTCCCCAAATCTCACACACACACATTAATATGCCAAATTTTGGCATCGCCGCAACGAGCTGGCACCTGACCTGGCCGAAAGGAAAGCGGGGGTGACGGGAAGACGAACTGTTCGATGGAGGGGGGCGCCATCTTTGAGATGGCGCTCTCCCGACGAGCGATAAATCAAGAACCGAGGAGCAGAATCTGCCGCAGATTCGCCGTTTCCACTTTACGGTAGAGAGTCACCGCTCAGGCTTGCGCTGGACCCGATACCGAGTTCCAGTTTTCTGTCACCACAAAGTGGGACGGACGCCATCTCTCCTAATCAGACCAGAAGACACGCGGCTACACATGTCGCTACTGGTGAAATAAATAATAAATAAACCGAACAGACCACAAAAGAGAAAACAAGGCTGCAGGTTCTTTGGTATAGAGGAAAATTGTCTCAATTTCTATATCAGTGTTGTGTGAGGGACTATTGCAGAGTCAAAGATCCAGTTCATCTTTAGAAAGGCAAATCTCTACCCGGCAGTGTTTTCTAAACCTCTGAGTTTTGACAGCATTGAACCATTTCTGGGTTTACAAAAGTCAAGTTATCACAAACGCTTGGTTGCAGTTGTTGCTGCTAAAGATGCTCCTACTAGTTACTAGGTTTAGGGAGCAATCGCTTTTTTATCCTGGGTCATGTACATTTACATTTTTTGCTCCCTTAATAATGAAATACTTCATCTAAAAACTGCAGTTTGTGCTAACTTGTGTCGCCTTCGACTAACATTTAAATTGGTTTGACGTTCTGAAACACTGAAGCATGACAAACATGCATAAAAATATGAAATCAGGAATTGGGAAACACTTTTTTGCATGTGACTGGATTTGTCTGTACTGAATTTGGATTGAACTCGATCCATTTGTCTTGATATTTGTTGTAATGTGATGCTACACTAGTAAGACTGAATTTGTCTTACTAACTGAACTTAAATGAAGTCGTCTGCAGATCCGACTCATCTATGAACATCTCCGGCTCGAGTTTATAATTCCAGATCGTCCCGTTCTCAGGCGCTGTTGGAAATCCTGATTAGAGACACTGAAACAATGACTGAATGGTTTGTAAACTATGCTAATAGTTTTTTGAATGGCTTTTGACATTAGTGACCTTTGACAGAAAATAGAGTGTGGAAAGAAGAGGAAGACGTGCAGCAAATGGCCCGAGACCAGGAATTGAACCCAGGACAACTGCCTTGACGGCACAACTAACTGAGCCACCCAGCGCCCAAATGTACTGATATTTAAAAAGATCATTTCCCCATCTTCTGTGTAAATATCACTGGTATTCAGCATTTACATTCACATTATTTCAGCCGAACTTGAAAAGTAATTTGTAGCTCTGAATATCTCCTGCTTGAAGCGGTGTGTTCAAATCCTGTCCGCAGTGTCGGTGGGAGCATTAACCAACACGACTGGCATTTACAAACTGAACTGATGATAAAAAAATCTGAAGATCATTGTCATATCCTGCGATTAGGCATCATTGTTGTTGCAGAAGGTGTTTATGGATCCTGACTGCTGTTTAAAACAGAGTTTATGAGCTCTACTGATGAGCCAGCGACACATAACTTGATTTGTCGGCTGCGATCCTCTGCAGGAATTCAAAACACAATAGAGGGAGGTTTAAATATTTACCAGAGGAGACGATGATGACTTGAGAACTCTGAACCTGTGGACAAACTGGTTCTTCGCTTTTGATTTTAATAGTACAGTTAGGGATGCGCTTTGTGCCAAAGACAGAAACATCTTGACGTTGAACCTCTCTGCACAGGCAGAAATAAAAAGCAGAAATCTTAGTCATCTCTAACTACGCTTTATACTCTGTGACACCATAATGATTATCTCATAATTGGAACAAGGGAGGCATTTCTTATTGGCCTTAAAGTGGCAGCTGAAAGACTCCCTATCAAATAACCGCTGGCAGGTACAGAAAACCACAAACACATGGATGAACGTGACAGAAAAAGGAGGGAACAAAGGTGAGAAGGGGCAAAGTTGAAACGTCTGCGCAAACAATTAAATGTTGCGCTCTTTCCTTTAAGGCGCACTCAGACTCGGTACGTCTGTCAGGGTTTGAAGACGACGGGAATCAAGTGGGGTTCCGGCCCGACGGGAACAATGAGGACCCGGGCAGAGCGCTGTGTGTGAGCGCGGTCGATTGTGCGTGACCCCGCTCACTTGTGTCTCTCGGCGTCCATGTTGGTCCCGCCGACAAGAGCACGCTCAGGCCTTCTGCTGCCACAATGTGTCTGTGTGTGTGTTTGTTTCTAATCGCCGCATATTAATGCAGGCAAAGAGCGGGCCCTCTTTCTTCTTTCCCCCGCCGAGTCTCCGTGCCTTCTCCTCCGTAAACTCTCACGGCAGTGAAAAGAGGCGAGCGTTTTAACTGAGCCAGGAGGACAACAGGCTCCTCATTGAGGTCACCAAGCAGCACGGATGGGGAGGGAGCTCATTCTGCGGCGAGTGGGCCCCGAATGGCACGCTGAATGGCCCGGCAGATCATTAGCCACACCGGCCCCGGGGACGAGGACTGGGGGAAAACCTGGCCAGGACAAAGCCGGGAAACCAAGGATGCAGATGAGGGTTAATCCACCCAAATTCAACTTCCCCACCTTTTTTTAATTCAGGATGTAAAGTTTACCCACCTCTGAGCAGATGCGCGCATCGTTTGCACCGGCGCTCAAAGGCAGCTTCCATTCATGTAGTCATGCTACATTTGCGCATTAAACGTACACGCAGTGACATACAGAACACGTGTGCGCACACGGAGGCACGCACCGGGCGCCCCGCAGAGAGCCGCTGCGCGCGGCGCGGGGCAGTCGGCGAGCGGGCTGCAGACAAACTGCAGCGACACAACGCGACACAGTGGCTCATCTGTCCGATGAAAAATGAGCAGGCTGGTCTCCAGTCAGCACACCGCGCCCCCCGCTTAATGTTTCCACCTCCTCCCGCTTTGCCCTTTTCTCACAATGTGGTCTTTCCTTTCGCTTATTTATTACACTCCTTTCTTTTTTCCCCTTTCTGTTCCTGTCACTTTGCTCTTAGCTTGTTGCCCCAACTGGGCGATCTTTCACAAGAACCTGACGACAGTATTAAAGGGGGGGGGGGTATTGAGGGGTTCCTTTTATTAATATTATGCCTTCAGTTCTAAAGCTTTATTGTTCAAGCTACTTTAAATTATTGTTTTCCTCTCTATGCTTGAATCCCATCGGCATGTGACTCCAAATAAGACTTTTTAAAACCTAACATTGGGCTTTTTTTTTTTTTTTTTTTACATTTTTACAACCAACATTTCTCTTTAGCAGGACACTTACACCCACACAGCAGAGTCAAACTCGTGTTTTATGCATATTTTTAAAACATATCTAGTATTTCTATCAATAAAATGCAAGTTTATAAAGTTTTATGATTGCAATTTTTAAATTTTTGAAATATATCTGAATGGGTGAGTCAAGTTTTTTTGGCTTAACTAGAGATATTGTAAATTTTACACATTTTTAAATGTATTTAATCAGAAACAACATAAAAAATCTTAAATTTAGATAAAAGCAGCCGTTGTGCCAAGCATAACACTCTAGCAGAAAGCTAATTTGCAGACTCAGCCCTCATTTAGGTTATTTTAAAGCAGCAATAGCACTAAACTTAAGCCTGGCAACTTTTCAGATGCTTCTATGACATTTTTCAAAAAAGCAGCTAGTCACAAACCTAGCAACCTCTTTTTTTGTTACTGGAAACGATGACGATGAAAGCAACAATAAAACTGCAGTATCTGTCCAGACTGGGCAAGAAGCGAGTGTTGCTGTAAGCCTCCATCGCTTCCTCAGCGCTGCAGTCAGTCTCACACACACGTCCTGCAACTAACTGCAGATAAATCACACACGTGAAAAGTTTAGAAATGCTATCGATCAATGTGTGTCAAAGTGGGATGAATTTATACCCAAACGCTGGGCTGAGTGACGAAAACGTCAACCAAGCTGTATCATTTTAACCTATAGGAAAATTCATCTGCGACGGTCACCGTTCGACCCGCAGATGGCAGCACCGAGACGGTTTAAGGCCAAACAATGCAGAATTAACCATTTATGACGTAAGTTTCAAATCTCCGCCTGGATATTTTTGCTTAATTTACCGTCGATTAAAAGAGTTGCCCTCACATTAATTTCACTTCCTGCTACGGCGGGGGGTGAAATTACTGTAATAACTCAATATTGGCTAGGAAGCGCAACGTCTCCCCTTTCAGACGTGTGGCAGAATTACGGTACTGCAAATTTGGCTGTGTCATTGTCGACATGTTTAGGACTTAGAGGGTTTTAAACACATTTACACACACAAAAAAAAAGACACAATTTGCATAGAAACATAAAAGTAGTCCTCTTTTTTACAATTTGACGCTTAAAATTTAACTTGAAAATTCAACGCAACATCTAGAGCTTGATTGTAAGGAAAACAAAAACTGACGGTTTTTGTTTTGCTTACAAAACAAAAACCGTGCTTCTATAAAAAGTTCTTTCAGGAAGAACTTTTTATAGAAGCAGAAAAGCAGTGGTCCGTAAATGGAACCCTCTGGTACATTTAATTTGCAGTTTTGAAAGGTTGATCCAACACTGTCAACTTTAAATCATCGTACCCAGGACTAAGAAGATGCATAGCTTGTTGTGAGAAATTTAACTTTTAATTTAATTTTATAGAATCTATCTAAATCCTCCAGTAATTCCCTGGTTTTGAATGTAATAACTGCGTGCACGCGTTAATCCGTCTTTACGTTTTCCAGGAGTAAGCGACTGAAGTGTGGTCTCACCATTCACACGTTCAGTCGCCGTCTTGTCTGGCCCGTGAGAAAAAAAGAAGAACTTTGCATCTGTGTTGAAACAAAAGCCCCATCAACAGCCAGACTTGCATCTTTCTTTTTTTCCTCTCTCTTTTTTTTCAGTATGCACCAAACAAACAATTAGCTTTGTTGCAGTGTAATTGACTGGCAGGACCGGCTGGCATTTACATTCGCCCGCTGTTGCCACCCTGCCATTCGGCAGGCCTGGATGAAAGGGAATAAGGTCCGTACGAGGGTGCGAGGTTGGCCACGTCTCTCTTACTTCCACGCTTTTTTTTTTCTCCCCTGGTGGCAAACTTCCAAGCAGGAGCATTTCTATTTTTTTTTTTTTAAGGAAGGAGGGAAGGGCGGGTGGAGTGAGGACGAGACTATGGATTTAATTATGCATGCGTGTTTTCCCATTCATTGTAGCGGTGGGAAGGAGTGATGGCGAGGGGTGTAACGCGGGGTGGTTGAAGGGGTGTAGGGGGGGCAGACCAATGACATTCCGTCGTTGTAGTCCTCCTCCTACACACAAACACACACATACAGGCAGCAGTCTGGGAGCGAGCCGCTATAGGCTAATGAGGTGACACTCACCGTCTGGAGACCAGCCAAAACAGTCCATTAACTCCTAGCCAGTAGTTAAGAGGAGAAGAAGGAGAAAGGTGGAGGAGGGGAGGGGACAAGAGGAGGAAGATGAGGGAGTGGGCAAATGGGTGAGGTAGGTGGCTAGATGATGGTAGGAGGAGTTTATGGGGGGGTCTGGAGTCTCAGGATGTGAGAGTGGGGGGTATTCCTGCAGTTTTGTAGTTGTGAATGAATCAGTGGGGTGGCTTAAAGCAGGGAGGGGGCTTTGCACGAGCGTTCACTGCTGGCGATTATGCTCTGAGGAGATTTGTGTGTGGGTAGCAACGAATGTGAGAGGACGGCGGAGAGAGATCCAAACCCACCCCCTTGTCCCGTCCCGTTTCCCACCTCCACCCGCCCAGTCAGCTAGACAGACCTTTGACAGAGGAGCTCTGTGATTCGCCTCTTTCATCTTCAGAGAAACCCCCCTGTCCAGTCGGATAATTATGAGACAAATGCACCGGACCCCCGCTGCTTGAGTGGCAATGGGCATTGGAGGCCAGAAACACAGAGAGAGGGTTCAAACCTGCACGTCTCGACTGGTCCGGAGGGAGGGGGGACAGAAGGAATGAGGGATGGCGAGAAGAGAGGGGGGGATATTTGGGGTCTGGGAATTTCCCCATTCTCCCAGGAGAGACAAGTTGGTCTGTAGATCATAGATCAGGGGCAAACCGGTGGCGATGCTAACAAGGACAACAGGACTTTCACCGAATACTTTCACACAGCCTCTTTGGATACACAATGCATGAAATAAATATGGTTTACAAAAACCTAGTTCCATGCAAAAGTATTAAATCATTCACACTTTGTATTCAAGTACACAGACTTTCTTGGACTCTTTTTGGTCTTTTAAAACTCTTTGGGAATTGCCTTATTTTGGCTAAAATACAATCTTAGGTCTATTAAGCTGGTTTTTATGAAATATTACCCAAAATAAACTGGAGCAAATTGTGAATCTGTGAGTGAAATCAATAACATAGAGCCTAAAAATCCAGTTTAAAAGCCTGTTGCTTAGCTGCCTGGTATGTGTAGAAACATCACTGATTCATCCCTTTGGTTTAGGAGACATTTTGAGCATAAAATGACAGATAAGTCAAACTTCCAATAAACAGCAAGTGAGTGAAAAGGAAGCCAAAGTCGAGAGAAGACCTTTAGAAACCCTGAGATCTAAACCGCTTTGAAAGTCAACAAGAGATTCAAGACCTTTCAAAGCAAAATGCCAAAATCTTGGGGATGCCTCAAGAATGTTGCACCCCAATGACTCTTTAATATATAAAACAACATATTAGTAACTGTTTAATTTGGAGTGAACTCAGCCCAGAAGGTGCTCAGTGTGTTTAATTGTGCTATGGTTGGCACTGATAAGAAGGAACGGTTAGCCAAGGCTGCTTTATCTACAACTTTATCTCACACCAGTCACAAGTCCCGATAGCTTTCAACAAGCATGCCTGCAGAAACGCAACTGTAGACCATTTGAAATTATACTGAAAATCAATGATGGCAATCCATTTAATCACTTTACCTCCTCAATTCCTGGGGGGCTCTGATGTCTGGTCTAATTGTGAAAGGGTGAAAGGTTGGGTACACCCAGGACAGATTGTCAAAGCAAAACAGGGTTAAAAAGTGCAACTTTTTGGGGGGGAACAAACACCACGTAGAAAGGATTCAATCTCAGGACCTTCTTGCTGAAAGGCAACAGCACTAACACACCACCAGCATGCAGCCTGCATTCTGCAGTTGAATAAACACTGAACTAAGAACAGTGGAAAGGCAGGTTGTTAGTAGCTTTCACTTATAGCTGCAGATGAAAATCCCTTTAGATTATGGGCCACGTTCAAAGACAAGGTCTGATAGCTTGTGCTTGTGTCACACTGGATCTGATCAACCTCCGCCTGTGATGTACCACTGATTGCCAGAGCTCACGACTGTGTCAAGCCTCAGCCAAGAGGACTTCCCACTGGCCACGACTGGGCGCTCCCACTCAGGGCAAAAAAAAAAGAAAAAAAATGGCTCTCCTCCAGCTGGGCTTGAGGCCACCGAGGATCCCTACCACCCATCGCCGCTGTTTGCGCTCTCTGAGCCGTGCCAAGTGAGCGGCAGCAGCGCAACGCACACAAACACACACGCCCACGCACACCTTTAAGCTTGGCTACATGGAAGGAATTGTGCGATCGTAGAACGCCACCACATCTAAGGCCAAATCTTGGCTCGAAACAGACAAAGAAAACAAAGCGTGCACTCATTCGGACAATTTTGCTGGCACTGCTTCTCGGGATATAGTCTGAAGAAGGAGGTGGAGGGGTGTGTGTGTGTGTGTGTGTGGGGGGGGAATCAACCACAGAGTTTAATGTGTCATTACAAGCATAAAAACAGACTACTGACGTTGCCAACAGATGTCGAGCCAGTTTATTTTTGCCATTACAACTCCAGTAGGGAATGAAGCAGCAGGTGCAAATGGTGCTTTCTTCTTTACTATCCATGCTCCTGTGCTGCTGTATCATCATTTCTTCTCATTTAGTACGCAAACATGCATCAAGCTGGTATCAAATCTCAATGCGTTTACTGCTGACTTTATTCTGCCAAGAACCGAAAGCGGCATATGAACCTTCAATCAGATTGTTCAGATTAAAGCGCAATTTAATTTTCTTGGGGGTAAGAAAGCTGGTCTTATAGTGCCTAATAATGTCCACATTTTCCCCCAACTCCTTACCTGGAAGGGTCCAGTAATGATGGAAAGCTGTGCTAACTCCTGAGGCTGTAAGCTGTTCAGCTGGTTGGTGGTTTAAAAGCCGGCTGCATGCTGCATGGCTAGTAAAACCCCTCCTTTCCTGTTAATGAGCCTGGAGACAGGGCTTTCAGAGGCCCCCGTCGGAGTTGGCCCAAATCAAAGCATTCGAGGGGAGAGAGGCTCTGGGGCAGGAGGGTTCATTCAGGGGGAGAGTGGAGCCTGGTGGTGTCTCCACTGGCACAAGACCCCTGAATGAAGTTTTTTTTTTAAGGCAAACTAAAAGAGCGATTTCATGAAAACATCTGGAGTCCATGCACCAGGTAGATGCTTATTTGGTGAGTCTGATGCCAGCTGGTAATAAAACGGTGCCGTCAAGCAGATTCTAATGTAACTCGAGAAGAGCCGGTGGCTCTGTGCCTGTCACAAGGTCACGCCATTGGCGGTCCTCCAAAGTCAGCAGAGCTCCTTCTTTCCTTGTGAATCCTCTGACTGACTGGAGACATCCTGGCAACAGCAGCAAAGGTGTACAGTCAACAGACTGTGTCTTTCAACAAAACATCCCTCACTGCAAAAGGAAAGTGCACTCGCTTTTAGTTTGAAGGTTTTAATCAATGGTGGGCACCGCTAACTAAACGCTAGCTGTGTGGAAGCAGAGCTGATGTGTAAACAGTCAAAATAGGAGCGTCATTACAAAAGTCAACCATTTTAAGTTTATTTAAGCCACAACTTTAAGGCAGATGTTGAACTTTATCCAACTGAAAGTTTACAAAACTGTCTAGTAAATTGCTTTACAAATTAGGGGAAGCTAAGTGTGCTAAACTTTTCCAAAGTTGGAGCACTCTAATATGCCAAATGAAAAATCAGCTCCACTATAAGCACATTAGCAGATTAGCAGGAGTGTGCCAAACACTGCATTTCTTATATTAGTAAATACGAGAAATGATCTGGTCTTTATCGGAATTTAAAAGTTTTCTCAACTTCCCTCAAGTGCATAAAAGCACATAACAGAATCCATGCTACCATTACTTCACCCAAAATGGAAAAAACTAAGAGATGTAAAAATCTAAGTACACCCATGATTTAACGGCTTGCACAACTCTTGACATCGGCTCTAGAATACTTCAGTCAACTTGTTCAACTCAATGGCTTCAAGACATTCTTGTTCTGTTGCTGCAAAACAATCCCTAATCATCATTCCTCCACTACTGTAGCTGACAGGTGCTATGAAGTGTTAGTGCTGATATGCTGTGTTATGTTTTTTTTGTTCAAGCAAAACATCTTATCTTTTCAAAGAACATTGTTCTAGTAGTCTTTGTGCAAATTTGTCTTCTAGAGAAAAGAGCAACATTTCTAAACAAGCAATTATTGCCCAGCCTTTTTCTAAGTACACTGTCATGAACTTTGAGATTTAACATGCTAAGCAAGACCTCCACAGTCTGAAACTGAGCTTTTGGGCTTTCGCTTGGTCTAACCTTTTGACATCTACTTCTGAGAAGATTCAACACCATTTTAAATGTCGACCTTCCAACTATTTGGAAACAACTCCTATGAGGTGCAGAGCTGATGTCTTTCCAGCTTGGCATTGTGTTAGCACACCAGCAAACTTTGATCAGCAGCACCTGACTCAAGATGTTCACATCTAAACGGAGGAAACTATAGCCCACATTCATGGCAAAAAAAAAAAAAAAAAAAGACGCAGACAACAAATCCACAAATCCTTTCTCTGCTACCAGTGCTTGCTGGGGGAAGTAACAACATGTGGTTTGGCTGCGCAGCGCCAGCTTGCAGTGGGAAGAAGAGAGGCGCTAAATTAATTTCACATTTTGTTGTTTGGGAGTCATAAACAATGGCATCCACAGAGCAGGCCACTGAATGGTTTGCTTGCAGGGTTTGAAAACATTACATCAGCGGCTTATTGCAGCCAGTTTAATGCCGCTGTCAAGGTGTTTCCACACAATGTGTTTAAAACAGTGTCACAGTATTATGTCAGGGGAGATTATGTAGGAACAAAATACATTCAAATTTGCTTAACAAAGGTAGCCATTCATAATAATTTCTGACATTGTTCAAAAGTGAAACTGTAATGAAAGGAGTGCAGAAGGCATGAAGATATGCCTGGTGGCTTTCCAGCCAAAAATTTAAATGTGTTTATTTTGACTTTATGTTTTTTCTGGGTGGTTGCCTACGACTTTGGGATGATGATCAACCCTTGCCAGGAAGGATTGTGTTCATTTCCATGTACCTTGCATTTTGCATTTTTTTTTTGTTGTTGTTGTTAATGCTTGGATGAGAAGGGTTCTCTGTCCTAAATCTCGCTGTTCTGTTGCTGCTGCAGCTTTTTTCCCACGCGGCTCCCGAACTATAATCTCTTGAAATATTTGCACAGATGACGGCAGCGCTCGGCTGTTTTGACACAGAGCCGCATGAGCGAAGCCCAGCAGTCACTTTTTCCATCGGTTCGGGAACAGGAATTCCCCTCTTGCCGCTTTTTCTTGTAACAATCCCCACACCCCAATAAGCCTTCCTCCACTTCCTCAGTACGCTGAGATTTGTCCACTCGGAGACTCATCGTGGGGGATTTCACACCCGCCCTGCAGCCATCCTCCAACTATCAGAGAGAGTTGCTTTCACTTTATCGGAGATGCCAAGAGTTCACCCATGGAGATCAGGGGTTATGGAGGGTTGGGGGGAGAGTGGGCGGGCTGCAGGATAGCTGAGGTAGTTCCTGTTCTGCTCAGGAAGGCGAGCAGAGCCGACAGGAACGCTCTGTTTATGTTTCATGTTTCTGGGAGGATCATCTCTGAGCTTAAAGGAACAAATTCATGGAAAAGCTGCCCCCGTCTGAATTCCCCCCCAGGGATACTGGTTCAGCTGCATAAAAATATCCCACTGACCGTCTGCACAAACATCAATGTACCGCATGTCGATACTAGAACCCCCTGAAACGGCAAACGCTGCTGCACGTCTTCAGGCAAGTCTCTCAGCCAGCTCTGCACATGTAGGATGCTCAAGTTTCGGCACATTCTTCTTTGTAAAGGAGCTCTGGCTCAATCAGTCTGGATAGAAAGCAACTGTAAATTTAAATTTTTTTTTTTTTTTTTTTTTACTGATTCTTAATTGGATTGAGGCCTAGACTTTGACTGGACCACTGTAACCCAAATATAATTTGGTCTGATGTAGCTTTGGCAGTATGTTTCCAGGACTTACAAAGGTCTAGGGTGAAGAAAAAGGCAGCTATCATCTCTGCAGATCCCACACATACTGGACGCAGATTGATACCATGCATATTTACACTAAATCAATGTTGTCCCCTGCATATGTACACATTTACAACAAAGGAAAAACTTGTTTGTTTGTTTTTTGGCCTTTTATACATTTTTGTATTTTAAATGTCTTCATTGACAGCAGACCTGAACTTAAGTCAAATTCCTTGATTGTGTGCAAAAAATTCTGATATTTACGATCGTTGTCCTGCTGCTTTTACAGCTTCTAACAAATTTTCCTCCAGGATTGTCCCCTATTTGACTCCGTCCATCGACTCGGCTAAGGAGAAACATCCCTACAACATGATGCTGCCATTAACGTTTTCCAGTTTTCACTGTTTTCCACGTTTCATCACTTTAAGCAACTCATATTCTTTGCTACCTGCCATGTGGAAAACCTCTTTTTAGTTATTTCTTTTGCCAACAGCGGTTTTCTACCTGAGTAGTGGATCTCTGCAGCTCATCCCGAGTTACCAAGGACCTGTTGGCTGCTTTTGCCTGTTCTTTCAGTTTAGGTGAACAGCCATTTCTTAGTAGGTTAACAGTGGCTCTATTATATGTTCCAAGTCTGGGATATTATTTTATGACTTAATTCTGCATTAAATTTCTCTACACCTTCATCTCCAGTCTGTCTAATGTGTTCCTTGGTCTTCATGATTCTGTTTATTCTCTCTAATGTTCTCTAGAAAAACCTCTCAGAGCAGCTGAATAAGATTAAATTTCACACATGGGGACTATTTATTTATTAGGTGACTACAGAAGGCAAACTGTACTGGATTTTATTTAGGAATATTAGAGTAAAGGGTATTTAACACTTGCTATTCGTAATAAATTTTGAAAACCAAGTTTTGTTCTCTTTCCACTTTGCACTAGCATGTGTTTATCTATCACATAAAATCATCCCATGAAAGTACACTGACATTAGTGGCTGCAGAGCGAAAAAGTGTGAAAGAGTTCAAGAGGTGTGAAAACCTTTTGCCTTCATTTGTAGAAACAAACGGCCTTGTGAAGAAAAAAAAAAAAAACGGACCTGAACTTAAAGGATCTCTGAGATTTCAAATCGTAATTGCACAGAATTTGATGCGCAATCTGTTTAAAGGTCATAAAAATAATCTCCCTGTCCTCGCCAGACTGTTGCATCATGGGAACTGGAAGGAACATCAAAGGGCCACCACTGGAGCAAACTCCAGTAATCCCCCTCCTGGCAAGCATCTACATATATACATGCGTCCTTGCCAAACTTTTTTTTCCCTCTCTCTCTGAACGTCCATGTGCTTGTAGAAAACACTATCTCCTCGCTGACACTGACAGTCGCAGCTCTCACAGAGGTTGGCAGCGCCTGCAGAAACACTTCCCGTTCTGTGGCGCAGGGCTAAGTCCAAGCCACTTGAACTTGGCAGGGCTCACCTGGAACAGCCTGCCCGTAGGACTGCCGCAGACTCTTCACCCCAAAACACCCCCACACGCACGCACACGCACGCACGCACGCACTCCAACTCCAACTCCAAATCGTCAGCCAAGACAGGCATACATGCATGCAGGCCTTCCTGTAAACTCCAGCAGCTGATGTCAGCCACTCCTCCTTAAAAAAACTGGCTGCAACTTACTCTCAGGTATTTACCGAGGGAGAAGGAAGCGATTTATTTATATCTGCGCGTTCCGGTTGAGCTGGTTTGGCTCGCTCGTGCTCAGTTTGCGCTTTTTAATTAAAAAAGACATCACTATGGAGCATTCAATGCAATGCAGTTTACAGTGTTTTTAGCGTTTCAGGTCAGCACATACAGCCCAGGAGCTGAACAAAGGGTTGATTGTGCGTGCAAGGTAAGTTTTTTTTTTTTTTTTAATCAATCGAGGGGGAATTACACAGATCGTATGACACCATATGGAAATCTTTTTACACATAATGTATTTCCTTTGCAGGCGCTGTGAAAGGCGAGGCCTACAGGGAGTCCTCTTTAGGAGGGAAAACGCTGTATGTATGGCGAGGAGGAAGGGAGGGAGGGGGAGAGTGAGTGAGTTAGTGGCGGGGGGTCGAGGGGTTTAGAGAGGGCGGTCCGAGCACGCTCAGCGAAAATATGCCTCATGCACTCGTTGAACTCAGGGGGCCTGAGCAGGCTTCTCTCAAGGTTACAGGAGAGGCTTGTGTGAAGAGAGGAGCGGGAGGATGAAGGCGTGCAGCTGCAGCGGCGGCGGCAGCAGCCCACGTGCAACAGGGTTACCACTGGATGCTGCAATAATTAATAACACGAAGCAGAACGTTTTATATCTAATCCATTAAGCCGGTTTCAGCGGGCTCAAATAACAGGAGCAGCATGCGATCACCTTTGACTCCCGGTTTCCTTCCCTCCTTGGAGGCGCTCGGGCCGCATATCCGCTCCTGTATCCCCCTCTCCCTCTCTTCCCCCGCTCAGCCCTCCGCCACACAAAGGTAGGAAGCCGGCCGCCAGAGCTCGCCGCATTGAGACCCGAACACTAAATCACCTCTTGGTTTATCCGCCGCCATTTACACCCGTATCACCAGAGGAAATGATAAAGACAACAAGGCCCCAGTAAACACATCAGACGAGTTGAGTACGTGAGGCTGTTAGCTGATTGAATGATTCGCATCCAGAGGACTCTCTCAGCAACACCATGTACGCGTTTTTCTACATTTTCTCAAGTTACAGCCAGAAAGTTGAATGTATTTTAGCAACATTTTATTTGACAGACCAACATAAAGTTGTCTGTAGTTGTTAATCAGATGAAAAAATGACAAGTAGTTCTCAAGATTTCTTTGCAAATAAAAATCTGAAAAGCGTTTTGTCAGACTCTTTAACCTCCAAATCTTTTGCAGTTTGAAACTTTTGCTAATTAGTCCAAGCGAAGTCAGAATCGGACATCAACTTTTCAAGTTTTGCCACAAGCACTCATTTGGATTACGGTGTAGACTTTGACTGGACCACTCTGACACAGGAGTACACTTCGTCTGAACTGATGGTGTGTTCAGGATGACGTGCTGTGTTTGGGTTCCACCGCATTTACACCGCACGAGTATAACCTTCTCGTTCCCTACATGGTTTTCTTCTTGCCGTCAACAAATCCTCACGCCTGAGCTGAGGATGTCTGCAGCTCCTCCATAGTTGCCCTGTACCTACAGTGCTTCTCTTTCTGATGCTCCCTTGAACAGCCATGTCTTGGTGTCAATAAAATGCATTGCGGTTTGATAATTTACTTGCGTTGTGCATACTTCTGCAGGACAATGTGCATCTCTGCAAGCACATAGAGTCTTTCTGTTGTTGAGTTTGTGCCAGAGGCGTTGAGTCATAAAGCACAGACCTTTTAGAGGCGTGTGCTTTTTATGTACAAACAGGACAGAAGCAAAACCCTGGCTGTTATCATGCCCTCACTCTGTATCTCATCAGATCGGCAGCTGTCATGCTAAACCGCCACTACAGAGCCAAGATGGCAGAAAAGACTCAAACACTCTAAAGGCTAAAACAACAATCAGGATTGTGCTTCAAACAGGGGTCAAAGGGCAACAGGTAGTAAACACCAGACATAATGAACTGGTCACTCTGCCTTTGCTCTTGAATTGGCAGGTCATTAGCGCCTCGTAAAACAGAACAACTGCTCTGTTTTACAACAACTTAGACCTGCTTTTAGACAAATAACCTCGAGATGTGATTTAACGCCGCCGATTGAAGGAAACGGGTTTGCCGTTGTTAAAACATCTTGGTTAATTTCCAAAGGAACACCAGACAAAGTGCCTCGCCGGTTACAAAAGCGCTGCCCAAGTGGCCATGCTTCAGAGTGCGACTTTCCGCTTTTACCCTATCGGAGACTCTTTTATAATCAAGAGGAGGCGGGGAAAAATACAGCCACATCCGACATAATAAAAGAGCAGCATCAAAGCAGCTATAGAGGAGAATCAATCGGAGCATTAGACGCCGCTTGGGGTTGTCAACGTGATGGCTTAGATGGAGCTGGAGAACATCTCAGTGGATGTAAAGCGGGCAAACAAATTAAGAGGGATGAGCTCCAGCTTGGTGGATTACTTTTAGCTTCTTGAAGCTCAATAACAGGCCACGAGTCTGTCAAAGCTGCGTGGATCTGTAGATTAAAAAAAACAACAGTCAAAATAGAAAACAAACTGACTCAACCTGACAGAGCACATCTTTTTAAAGAGGACATCAGTTCCCGTAGAGAATGTTTGAACCCTTTACCCTTTTTTTTTTTGTTTGTTTAATCGGTAAGTAATTGCATTGCTAGTTGGTTATGCATCCCAAATATGAGCCTCCTTCCAGTAAACGCGCTGCAGTGGTTCACATGTCTGGCTAGCTGTAAATACCAAAGATATTTCATCCCATTCATCAGACACTGTGCTCTATTTCTACAGTTCACAGATGAATGCCTAGTATAAGGGACGATGTTTGGTGACCTGACCTCCTTTAAAAATGGACATTTTTGGGCGCTGCATTTCAAAAAAGAATTAAAATGCTACTCATAGCATTTTATTGTCAGATTTCAACTAGTGATACACAACGCCATTAACTGGTTCTGACTGGTGACAGGTCAAGTCATAAACACTCTTCATTAAATACACCAACGCTAGAAACATCCACTTATTTCATGTCTCTAAATGCATCAATATAAAACCTTTTATTGAATGCACATTGTCTCAAATTAAATGAAAATCAGATTAGAAACCTCTAGTTTGATGAGTAAATTGGTTTTCTGTTGGACTCAAAACTACTGCAGCTATTAAAGAAAATGCACTATTTTTTTTATTATTTTTTTTATTTTTAGTTGTTTAGCTAAACTAAGACAGCGTCTACACAAATATTTGTAGTCAAATAATCTGGACTGGCTGGTTCGTTGGGCTTCTTTAGCGCTCACATAAAACAAAAACTAGTCAGTAAAGGAGAATGACATCTGGTTTGATGCACTGTTTGTTGTTATTGTTGACCTTTTTTAAGAAGTATAAAAAATATATTATACTTCACTACTTATAAACTGACTGTCACAATTTGTCCGCTAACAGAACGTCTAGTTTGATGTATTCTAGAGCAGTGCCTAAAGTATTGTTTTAACATTGCTTAAAAACTTGTTGATGACTAGTTGTTGTTGACAAAATGAAATAAAAATTGGAACTCTGACAAAAACACTCTCTGTCTGTTTACTTAAAAGTTATCAGGTAATTTCAGCCTTTTATCATTTCGTACTTGTACAGTTTTGTCATTCCATTAAATTCTTAGTTAAAAATAATTACCACTATTTTACTCAAGTGAAATACTTCTGATTTTCAAGTTGCTTTAGAATAAAACACAAATTGCATTGTATGCTGATGACAATGTGATGTTGACAAATTTATTTACAGAGCTCTAATAAAAACACATTGTGTTGGTTTAAATAAAAGGTATTAGTAATCCAGGCAATCTCAACTCTTCATTTTTGTCATTTTATAACTGTTGTTTTTGGGGTAAAAAAGACAAATTTTACATTAAATTGCACCCACTTCAATTTAAGCGACAGCTGAGGATTCACACAGAAAATATTTACCACCAATAGGTTGCTGAGAGTTATTTTGGTTTGATAAGGTATCATCGCTTCCCATCTTTCACAAGGGTTTGCTAATAGAAATTAGCATTAGCGTTAGCAGAAACTATGTTTATGATTAGTTCTTTACGGTTAATGCAAGTAGCCTTTTACTTAGTGGTGCGTTTGCTTTCAACAAAAACCAACACTAACGCCAAAAGTCACACATCAAACCAAATACTATATTGGATGGCATGACAGCAACAGATTTTTAGTTAAGACTTTTATTATTGTTGCTTTTATTTAATGACAAGGAAAGATAACTCACCAAAATAAAAGAATATTTCAAAGTGGACATTTTTTTGTGTGTAACTATTTTAAGAAAGCAAATACTTACATTCATGTGCATTTTTGCAAAGCAGCTCGCACTGTTTAGTATTAAAAGGGTAACCATAAAATATCTTTTGCCCGACCTTCACTGTGAAAGCACAAATCGTAAGGATTGAGGTACAGACCACACTGAGGGAGATGAGCAACTAGGGATTCTCTTCTTTACCTTTCGTGCACACCGGATACCGCAGTGGAAACATTTCAAAGCATTTTTAGTTTCAGGCGTTGAACTTCACTGCTGACTGCAGGGACTTTTCCAGGAGCGAGTCCTGAGAGCCCGGAGCCCAAGAAGCTCTGCAACGTGAGACGATGCGAGGGTATTATTAGACCGACGCAATTTGCCTGTGACACATTTACTGCGAAGGACCTCAAGAGTGATAACACACACAAACCGCAGTCTGCTGAGTAGAGTGAGAGCAATACTCTTAGCCACGGGAGAGTCGGGCCAATTAATGCCAAGGAGTCCTCCGAGCGCAGTCCTCAGTATAATCCTACAACCGAATTTATGGGGAGCGCTGATGCAGGGTTCGTTAATCACATTTCATATCAGAAATAGTCACTCCCACTGCTTAACGTTAACATTTCTCAAATGACAAAGCCGACCAAGAATGCATCTCACACAAGCAGTGACTTTATGAGAAAAGACTCATAAATACGGCTCTCCAAGGTTACTAACAGACGGAAGAAAACATGACAGCCTTAGAGTTACGGTAACTAATATCACTTAGAATCAATTCCTCAAGAAAATCTCGCTCAGCAGGTCAAACTGGCACTTGAAACATGAAAGGGCAGCTGCGACGTTTGGTTTACATTATATCTTAGTGGTTTCCACATTGTGGCCAGGGGATAAGCATCAGGAGAGGTTTATCTCTGTCACAGCGCTCTATGGAATATGTAAACACTACGCGTAATCAGTGGCTAAAGTGAAATAAAGTGCAAGGGGAAGGGAGGCGGTGAGGGAAAGTTAAGTAGGAATAAGCCACCATCTTACTCATTAAAGTAAATAAAACATGAGAAACTGGAGACAAAGCTGCAGGACCTCTTAGAGGGTTTAAAGCAGGAACATTTTAAAAGTACAAAATTCAATATCAGCAACTAACGTTCAGGATCTTATCCGATCTGATCTGTTCCTTGGCTTCACCCCGACGGTGTGCCTTTGTCCTCGTCACCCACCCTATGAGGCGGCGGCGGCGGCGCTTCTTTTCTCTGCCCGTTTTTGCAGAGAACACCCAATTGTTTTCGACGAAGAGCCTCTCTACTCATCCAGAGCCCAAGTTTTTAATATGGTGTCCAAGCAAAAGTGATTAAACATCGCAGAGCACAAACAATGCTGGCCCTTAAATCTCTATGAACCCTCTTTCACGAGAGCGAATGAAAGAGCGCTCTGTCTGCAGCAGCAGATGACAGACGCGCGCTTGAAGATAAGTCTTCTCCACGGGCCCTTATCCGGGGAAACACCCGCCGCCCGACCAAATAAAGAAATAAACACCCAACGACAACGCTGAGCCCCACCTTTAAAGCATCGATATGAGAAAACAACCCCCTTTATACATGCACTGCATTGAGATCATACTTAAAACCAGAGGCATTAGCTTGGCCAAGTGAGTCACTGTGGAGGAAAATGCAGAACAGATGACAAATATACAGTAAAACCTGGACGAACATGTACATATGTACAAAAACAGGCAACTGATCACTATTAAAACCAACCAGCTGTCTGAAGCATGAGAACGTCTGAAAAAAAAAAAAAAAAAGCATATTTTCAATAAATCGTCACGTGCGGCACATAAATTACCGACCATCACAATGCATCATGTGTGAGGCATGTAAAACAATAACCCGCACTAATGCAATAGATGCATTTGGCTCCTGCTAACAGCAGCCCGGAGAGTTAAAGGAAAACTGAAAAGTGAAGCGGGGCGGCAGCAAATCTGGGCTGAAAGGATGATTGTTTTACTTTACCGCAAGTAGTTCAATATTAATCAAGGTTGAAATGCATTCTTCACTTCAGAAAACAGCGCTTTTCTACACTCAAAATCCATATTTCTTCTTCTTGAAAAGTAAAACTAACAGTTAAACACACATTTATGCAGGTTTATCTCTGCAGTTCTCAGGGTTTAATTATGGAAGGATGAATGGGAAGCTGTTAGAACGGACATAAAGATGGATGGATGGTCCGGTTGAAACCACCTGCACTATATTTTAAAGGACACATTAAAGGCATAATTCACGCTTCTCAATGTTTTTGCAGATTGTGTTTATCTCCAAGCTGGTGCATTATGTCGAGGGTTACTGTCTCTTTAAGAGATTCTGATGTTTTGCTAGTCAGGGAGGAGTCTCTGGCTAAAATTGGTTGTTGTTGTGGTTCAACCAATAAATAAATTACACCCTTCTGGTGGAGTCAAACTTGTTTGTTCATATTTAGAAATTTATTGAGACGATTTAACAGCAAAAAGCAGAACAGAAAAAGTGTTGAAACACTTTTATTCAGATCATGAAATTATTTGAGTCAAATGTCGTAATTTTTAAGGGTTTTTAAAGACTTGAGAATGTCAGAACCTTGTCTTATTGTCAGCGCTGTTACTCTCACAGCAGGAAAAATACACAAACAAATCCCAACAATTTTTCTATTTTACACTCTCTAAATCCTTCATAACTGTGCAGCATTTTCTGAATTATCACAGCATCCATAAAATTGAAGGCCCTCCTTGGCCATAACCAGATACACATGCAGACGCAATAACAAATTTGAAATGGTGAGTCGTCGCCGAGCGTCATCGCCGAGAGGTCGTGACAGGGAGGGGTCGCCGAAATGACAAGTAGACCTAAATCGTCTGCAGCCTGCTGCAGTCAACAAGTCAGCTTGAGCACTACCATCTGACGGGGGCTTTTCTTCGATACGCCCCACTCTCTCCTCTCCTCCGCTCCAAAAGCTAAGTCAAAACTGTCTCTTTCTGCTGCTGTTACTGGTTCCTGCTTTCAATTTCACAAGTAATGGCTTCAGCGTTTTCTGGTCTGCAGACACATGTGGTCCCGTGCAGAGAACCCACTCCGCAGAGACTGTTAGGCAGACAAATGCAGCCTCGGGGGCCCGTCATAGTTATGAGCGGACATATATGGGACTTATTATTACTCTTAAGAGAATTAAGCTCTGTCAGGCCACCGCTGTAATCGGGGTGTTCACTTAACCACTCGGTTCATATAGGCAAGCCACGTGTTGAATAAAGCAGGAACGTGTGGAGGAGGTTCTGTGAAAATTCAACACTTTGAAATTGTTCTGCCATCTGTGCACCAAACACCTTCGTTTTCACCCACCATTCAGTTGCAAGGCAAAAAAAAATATGTTTTTACTTCTTATAAATAGATATTTCTACATGAATATCCGGATATGTTCCTACTGGTAGCAGGATCTTCAAATGTTGCTAACGCACTGATTTTAGCATCAGAACAACCACTTTTATTCCTCAAAATCAGCTTAAAGTCACCATATTTTGTCTCTTTTTGAGGCAGAAGTGACCAAATTCTGACAAGGAAGTGGAGTTAAATGAGGTATTCTCCTTTAAGGGCAAAAAAATCCTTTGATATCATAAATCTAGATAATTACTGCTTAACCCTTAACCTCAATCGCAAGAGGGGAAAATTTTTTACTGACTAAAGCGATTTTCACACATGTGCTGCAGTGATAAAATGTTTCAGGAATGTTCCGGAGCAGCGGCGTGTGAGAACAGAAATGTCCGAAGCATCTGCACTGAGCTTTTTGAGGAGACTTTTCCATGATTTTCCCACATTTATCCTCCTCTCTTGTTAAGATCTTTTACGACAGACCAGCAAGGGAGATATTGTGGGAACGCCGACTGCAAACAAGCGAGGCCGAGCGTTGCTAAGGGTTGCAGCGCTCTCCAAGTTCTCCGCTGACCTGCATGATGCCCTTTTCCACCCAGGATGGCTTGTTGCTACTGTAAAAGATGTTGAAATATAGCAAATCTCGCTGACAGAAGTTTATTTACAGCTGTGAGAGCTCATCATCAGCAGAAAATCATCAGCTTAGAAGAGCATCTGCAAACAGAAACTTTGGAAAATATTTTGACATGGCGTCTGCAAACGGGGGCGCATGGTGACGGTTAGTTTTAGCAGTTTTTCTGTGTTTTCAAAATAGTTCAAATAGAAGAAAACAAACCTTTATTTTAGGTTTTATGTTTTTCTTTATTCTAAAACCTAAAAATAAAGTAAAATTGTGGTTGCTTTAATAAAAAATAGCTTTATTAACCTTTTATGTCCTAAGTTTAAATGGATATAATGGATATTTTTGCTTATTTTAACTATATGCAGTTCTTTAAATGTCCTGTGAGTAAATATATATTTGCCCATTTCTCCATAACAACTGGGACTTTCAATATCTAGCAAGTTATTGTCACAATTTACCGTCCATTAAAAGAGCCTCCCTCAGATTAATTTCACTTCCTGCTGCGGCTGAAATTACCGTATTAACTCAAAGTGGAAAGTGCAAAGTCTTCCCTTTCAGAAACTGTTGGAATTTTTCAGATAGCGCAAAGTGTGGCTGCGTCGTCTGCGCTCCGTTTAGGACTTAAAGGTTTAAAAAGATATTTTTTAAATTTGATTATCAAAGATCCCTCTCGCTCCAGCTCATTCTACAGGATCTAAAGGTATTCCTATCTATCCGGTGAGTTCAATGTTTCCCCTTGAGTCTCCCCCTACTGAGACGCTCCAACCATCTCAGACTCCAAACTCCACCCAGATAACGGAGTTCCTCACCTTAGAGTCCAGCCACTGTAAGGAGAAAGCTCATTTCAGCCACTGAGATCATTTTTGGTCATTTTGGACTTATTTCAACGAGGAAGCGCAGAGGCCATCCTGCTGCGAACGGGACACTTGTAAAACTCGATAAGCTGTTTCTCCAGATAGTTTTTCAGGTTTTATGGACAAGTTCCATCAGGAGTGCAGGCTTGAACTGAAACATTCCCAGTTTTAAGAATCAAAAGTGGCCATCACTGACTCTGCTCAGTTCCCATCTGAACATTTGCAGATGTCATCGGAGAATTATGATTCTAAAATCCCCCCAAAAATCTGGGTCTACTGTAAAAACACAAAACTTTCCAACCAAATTAATCTTGTCTTTATTACAGCTATCAGCACTAATATAATTACTGATGGCTATGCACGGCCTACATTAAAGACTACTTTTTTTTTCAGAGTCACAGAGAGACAGCTCCCTGCTCAACCCCTTGTTGGATTTCCTTATCTGGCTTTGTCTGGACAAATCTTGGACACAAAGACCTCATTTTGTGCTCCTCTCTGGAGATCCTGTTTCAGTGTTCCAGACACGACGCGGTCCACCACCAGTGCCTCTGGGAGAGAGATCGGCCGCTTCCTCGACTCTAAAACATACGATACACGGGAACTCCTTTACGTCTCAGAAGCTCGCTTTTGTGTCCTGGGACGGACTCGGCTGATCAGCGGGGTGTCAAATGATTTCACGCTGCGGCTCGTTGCAGAAAACACACAAGGTGTTCCCGTGTCGAATCTCCCCCATTGTTTTTGTTCCGACTGCTACAGTATTTGCGCTATTGCACAATCGGCCTGTGCCTGCTGGGATGCGAAATGTCTTTAGACTTCTGCAAATTGGACCAAATGAAAAGATGCAAAAGTGTCTCTGGGACGCTCTAGTGACCTTATTCCTCTGGTGGTCTGAAAGGACAGAGAGAAGGAGGGAAAGGAGAGGCCGAGGGAGAAAAGAGTAGTGTGTTCGCTGACCTCATTCTGACAACAAGCCGGGGAAGAGCCTTTTCTTGGAACCGTTTCGCAACAGCTCTGTTGTTTATACAGGTGGTACGAGAGCCGAGAAAGATATGCGGAGAGCGTGCATTTTGCAACACCTCATTATGAATACTAAACACAAGCACCATGTGAAATCATACACACACAAGCTACACACACACAAAGTCCAAAAAAAAAAAAAGGAGAAAAAGGTGGCTTGGGTTTCAATTTTAGTTTGACATTTGCGGGGATGGGATTATTTTGCTTGCCGGGGCCAAGCCGTCCCCCTCCCAGGCTGTTTAAATTTCAAAGTCACGTTCCCCTCACACACACACGATCCAGGGGCCGTCACAGTGTAATATCCTCCGCCGCCGTCCACTGGGGGCTCGCCTACAGGAACGGACGCCTCTGGTTGGCCTGCGCGCTCGCCTGCGAGGCGGTCTCCTGCCACAACATCCACTTGGCCAGAGTTCAGCCCAGCGGAGGGCCACAATAGCCTGAAGGTGGTTGTCCAGACCATTGTTTATGCAACAGTACGCTACTGCCAGGTTAAAAGGGAAAAGAGCAAGACAGGAGGGGAAGATAAATGGCTCCAACATGCTGCTGTTTGAAACTTTCTTTCTTTTTCTTTTTTTTTTTTTTGCTTTTGATTAGCAATTTGAAACCCACACATGAACACTTTGGCAGCCAAGTCGGTACAAGTAAATGCAGGCAGCTGTAATAAAACTTAAAGACGAGAGAATTTAATAATTTAGCATTTCTGCATGTAGAGATGAACTCACAAAATGTGCTGCAGGATTTTCGATAGAGGCAAAAATCTGAAAATTATCAAAACTTATTCCCCTTTTTCCAAAAGTCTAAAACTCAAAAAAAAGTGCCTTGAAATCCCTACATTTTAATGTTCCCCCATTACAGCCTATCATTCTTTTTGTTGACGTTTTTCTTTCGTTTCAATATTATGTCCGACTCTGTTGCAAATTGTGTTAACATCCTGTTATGACTTGCATTTTTATATGTTGACGTATTGGTCAATTAAAAGAATAACAGGTTAACCAGATACAGAGTGGTTTATATGGGAGACGCACATAAAAGTGGGATTTTATTGATAATGTCTGCAGAGTAGCTCCGGGATTTACAGACAGAAAAGGAACACTCTGTAACCCACCGTCGGTTTTATTCAAAAATATTTTACTACATGCTGATTATCAGCATCAAAGTGTACAAACATCTTAAAATGTTCTGTCCCCCAGCATGGCTAAGTCTTCTGCTGCCCCTCCCACACCCATTGCTGAAAGTTAATACTCTTTTTCCCTCTCCAACTTAGAGAAATGTATCTGTCCACCAAAAGCACAGAGAGTCATGATGTGGAAACTAAATCTGCTTAAAGCGTCACTCCTGTTAAGGCAGCACCGCTTTTAAACTAACGTCCAAAAAGCCGACGGCGTCAGATCTGTTAAAACTGCTAACTTTATATCTTTAACTCACATCTGTGTATCAAAATTAAATGAGCAACCAATGAAAGGGAATTGACTTCATTATAACAGGAATCCAGTGAAGCCCCCATTGATTTGCGGATTTTTTTAGCGGAACCTAACTCCAAATTATTTGTGAAAAATTCGACTATTTGCAGATATTTTCGTGGAGCACATCTAAAATATTGGAACAAAAACACAGCTTAGGAAGATGAAATATCTCAGCACAATGCTGCTTTATGCAAATTAGCTGACCTATTATAGTGAAGATAACTATAGACATGCAGAAGTGCTGAGACGGTTCCCACTCTACGTATTAATGACAATTAAGGTATGTTTAGAGTTTGAACTTCTAAAATAGTCTGTCATAAGTGTTTTTAGAGGAAACCTTAGATATTTTTCCAACAGTTGTAGTCCTTAAATCCAAGTCTCTGACCTCAAGTAAGAAACTTGAAAAATACACATTTACTGGTGTCAGTTAAAGTCATTACAATGAAGTTTCTTTCACCTTAAAATGGGCCCAAAAAAATTGTAACAAGTGAATCAGAAATTTTGAATAAGCCAAAAACAAGATTTAAAATATCCTGGGAAATTACAGTAATGCTAGGATTTATGATTTCATTTTAATAATGAACACCTGTTTTCTTATATGTAATGAGTAAATACAGAGACTATCTCTAGTATCTGTGTAAAGTTTAGGCTCTTATTTCTGGAGCTTGAATACAGATTAATGCAGAACCAACCACAGAGGTGAACCTGAAGTCATAGTATCCCTGAAAAAAATGATCCACACAGCAGCTGTCTGTGACACATACCAAAGTAATTGTTCGAAATGCCTTATTTTAACACAGATTAAACATAATTAGAGGCTGTTTATCCAATCGCAGCGAGTCATTCCACCAAAGGAAAAACCTCTGTCATTGTCCCTCGCAGCTCTTCTCAGAGGGATTACAGCTGGAAATAGGATCGTGTTATTTCAAACGCGGCTTCCTTAAACACAGGAAGGAGGCCTTCAACACAAACAAAGCATATGCCCGTTGCATGTAGGGACTGTGGGGACCGGGGCGAACGGTCGGCTGGCTAAGGCCAGGGTCTTCTGAGGTGACGGCGAGGAATTCAGGTCACAGCAGCCGAGACGTTCAACCAGATCGGCCAGGGTGGAAATAGCACGGGAGGCCGGGGGAGAGGGAAACGAGCACGTCACAGCCACCCGGCCCGATTCCAGAAATCCCCCACACACACCCCCACCCGTTCCCTCTCACCTCCTCCCACTCCAACGCAAACAAGAGCCATAACTTCCCTAATGATCTGGGATCATGTACACTGTACGCCTCGCATATGCTCCACCAATAAGGAACGCTTCCTCTTCATCTTTGACCTCTGTGTGGGTGTGCCCACTTTCTGACTCTGTGTGAGGCTCAAACACGGTTGAAACATCCATTTTCTGAACAACACGCAGTGTCTTGCAAAAGTATTGACACTCCTAGAGCTTTTTCGCGTTTTGCAGCCGTAAAAATCTGTGCATTTTATACGATTTCGTGTGACAGACCAACGCAAAGTGGTGCATAAATGTGAAAAAGCAGGAATTCATCTTTTTGTGGTGTGTATACGTTCATCAGCAGCCTGGGGTTCTCAAGCAGACTTGAAACTTTGACTAGGCCATTCAAAAGCATGAATATGTTTGATCTAAACTAAACTTGCAGCTTTTTCTGTGAAGTACCTCAATACAATTCTTATGAGTTGCCGAATAAACGCAACTGAGCTGAATTAAGTTAAAACTTTAGGTCAAACGAAAGCCACCAGATGCTGCATTTGTGTTTACATGACACAAAACAAAGGATTACTGGTCAACCACTTCATTAAAGCAGTTCAGAAATTATCGTAAGATTCAATGGTAAATGCTCTTTATGTGAAAGTTCAGAATACAAAACTGGAATCCCTCGGTAGCATGCTGCCACCACCATGCTTCATGGTGTGTTCAGGATCATGTGCAGTGTTTTCCTGCACACATTTTGCATATTATGTAATGTTCTCCAACAAACCTCTGAGGAGCTGGAATTATACTCAGAATAAATGCAGCACGGGTGAAATCTATATAAATTTCATTTAGGGGTGTGAGAGTAAAAGGGAGTGAATATAAATGCATGCTGTCCATTATGCAGTTTTATTTGTGGAAATGTGTCTAATTTTTATTCCCCTTCACAATTCTGGTCGACTTTGTCTGTCAAACAAAAAATCCAAACTGCAAACATGACGACAATTAGAGCTGGTCAATAAATCAATAGCATTAAATATTACGATAGAATTGTGATCAATATATAATACGTCCAATAGAATTTTCAATAATTTCACTGAACTCCGATCCAGAACCGCACAGCATTCTGGGAGTTGTAGGCAGAGGAAAGGCTTTAGCCGCTCAATCTCTAAGCAAGGTTGGTGGAATCAACTAAGTCATGTACTCTTTGGTTACCTAGCAACTCACTCACTCTATGGTTACCTAGCAACAGTAGCTGCTTGTGCCTCACAACCGCTTGAAAATAAAAAACTACTTCATGGAGTGAAAGGAGAAAATAAGTACAACACCTGAAGAGGAAACTGGATAAACCAGGAAAAGTCACGTCACCAGTTTGGCAGTGTTTCAGATATTTAAAACAAAAAACTAATCAACAATTATCAATATTGACTAATGTGAAACGCTTATATTGTGATGCACTTTTCAGCCATATCGTTCAGCCTTAACGACAACATGTGGGAAAGTTCATGGCGAGTTCATGCTTCCTAGAAAACATTCCTGCTCTATAGCATAAAGGTCCAGAAATCCCACTTTAAGTCCAAACATATCTCCTAAACTTCTCACAATCACAGTCCCGTCTTTTCACTTTCAGTCACGCACAATTGCACTTTGATTCTGAAATCCATCAGCGCACTCGCTCACACAGGCACACACACATTGTAAACAGTCTTTATTGAGACATGAGTTCTTGTATAAACACAGACGAGCCCTACCGAAGGGCCCGGGGCCCGCGTCAAACAATAAGAGCTGGTGGGGGGGGGGAGAAAAGTTGCTGGATGTTCCTCACAGACGGTGTGCACAAAATCCAATTATCAGAGCCGTGGCATTAACATTCCTGCAGTCTGGCAGGTGACGGCAGCCCCCTCCCGTCCCACCCGAGCTACACCGCCAGCATGGGACGGACCCTCCCCCCCCACGGCAGCTTGACAATACAACTTGCATTTTCTTCTGCCTCCCCATACGCCTCTTTCTTAAGGAGTATTGAGACATATATGGAGGGAAGACGGCAAAGAGAGGGGAGGCATTTGGGAGGAGTGTGGGGTCCGCCAGCCACAGAGGTCTTTTCTTCAGCAGATCAGTGAGCGGCCTGGCGGGCAGCATCAGTCAATGGGGCATTCTTCTCCTCGCTGTCTGCTGGTGTGAATATGTTGATCGCTGATAAGGTTGCTTTGATTGCCCACCCCTCTTCCCCCCCCAAAAAAAAAAACAGTGGGGGGAAATGCTTTTTGTTTAGCGCATTTGCCCCCAAACAGTGTGCGCTTTGTCAGTCTGTAGCGTCAGAAGAGGCCAAATCAAACAAGTTTAAACGGTAAAACAAATAGAATATCGCTGAACTTTGCTGCTGGAGCGAAAGGGATTAAAATAAAAGCTGATCCCTGAAGGAATTTTTTGGTGAGAAAATACTAAAACAAAGCCCAAAAACTGAAAACTCAGATTTTTTTCTTTTTCTTTTTTTTTACAGTTTGTTTCTGTTTAATCACACTTTCTGGCTTCTGTAATTAGCCTCTGCACCTTCCTCCAGCTTTAATCCCTGCAGCATGATGAAGGAACGGACTGGCCCATCATGCTCCATTAGCAACTGATCTTTTCTTTGCTCTGCGTACAGTACATGCAGTGTAGTCCTTATCGCTATAGGATGCAGCGTACGTGATAACATGCAGGCGATATGTAACCCTGCTGCCTGGTGTCATGCCCTGCTGTACTCTTGTCTGGTCCTATATATAAACCTGCATCTGGGCCCCATTCTGTACTTTCCATCATGTCATCTAGCCTACACCAGGGAGGCCTCAAGGAAACGCGTACAGAACAGAACAGTTGGGAGAAGGACGGCTGAAACGGATTATTATTTTTTAAGTGGAGCGTTTTGGTCTGGCTGTTTTCTTTAAAAAGAAAATCTAAAGAGACAGAAGATATGGACTGCTCGGCTGGCTTGAACTTAAATTTATTCTTTCTAAATATATTAAAACTGCTACTTTTAGGAGCACACATTAGTGCTACCAAACAACACAGGACATGAAAACTGGGAAAATCCAGTTTTCATGTCCTTTAAAGGTTTACTTTAAGGGTCTGACTACACAACTCCTGTTAGTTTTAAAAATATGACTTTATGTCTGTATAAGAAAAAAAAAAAACACAAGTCCAAAAAGCTCCATTACCAAGCAACCTGACCTGGCAGGACGTATAAAGCAGTAAATTTAGCTTATGAGTCAATACTGGAGATGGGACGAGATTTCATCTATTTTCTTTGGGGGAAACTAGGAGCTTCTTCACAAAATGAAGGTTGCATAAATCACTGGATGTTAAAGAATCTGTTATCAGTTTAGAAAAATTCAGTCAGGTACGAACAGTCAGTATATTGAAGAGTAAATGGCCTGTGTTTGCATAGCGGTTTATCAAGTCCTAAGACACCAAAATGCTTTACATCATAATCAATTATTTACACATTCATGCACTCTGATGCTGGGACTGTTCTGAGTAGTGTTTGTGTGCTGTGATTAAAGGTGTGCAATTCACAGTGTTCTGCTTCGTCGTGGCTCGGTATGTTGCTTTCTGTGATGTTACAGTCTCTTTTGCTTATCATTTTAAAAAATGTTTAAAGTTGACAGGAAATTTGAAAATATCACCTGATAGCTATGCGTTATTGGAAGACTGGAAGATTGATACCTCAACACCAAATATAAAGTCTTTAAAACAGGCAATAATTAAAGAGAAAAATAAAATAAATAAACAATGCTAAGCCTGGTGGGGGAACAAGTAAAGCCTGGAGGCCCACCAGGCTTATAAAACACTGTGGGAAACCCTGGAAAGGATCAGCTGACTATGTGGGAATTTAATTTTAATAGTCAATAAATGACGCCGTTTCTCTCCAGCTTCATTCCTATGCTAATACACAGAGCAACGACACCAAAGTGGGCTTCAATCTCTTCTTCTTCAAAAATTTACCTCTGTTAACAATTCATAGATGAATGAGTTTTAAAATTTCTTCATTTGCAGAACAATTTATGTTTGTTTTTCAGAAACTATTTGGATCTGTGGATTAAAGGTTGAAACGAAGCAGTGCAAGTTAGCTTAGCAAAACAACGTTAGCATGAACAGGATAGAACATAAGAAATAGGACAACCTTCTTAAGATAGACTGGCATACCCCTGGTAAAAATCCATATGAAGTTTTGAAATTAGTAACATTTTGCTGTAGCATAATCTAACATAAAAAATATTCAATTTGCCTCACTTGCCCTCAATACTGTGAGTGTTACCAACACAAGTTTCAATCTGGTAAGTTTAAATGATTAGCTATTCTTTGTAGCAACTCCCTGACTTAATTCAATGATATATTTACTTGTGCTTCCTATATTGAATAGTAAGCATATGCATTCTGTTTACTTCAGGAAAACAGAATGCTTTTTTAGGATATTTAGGAACTTAAAAGTTCCTAAATATCCTAAATTAACTTAAAAAATAAGACTGAATAAAAACTACACTTCTGTCACATATGTTTAAAGGAAGGAGCACAAGTTTTTTTTTATTTTTCAAAATGTGATTCCACCTCACATACAGGTACTTTTATTTTTTTGAAATTTTATTTATGGTTGCACTATTTCTGCACACTAAACTGTGCTTTTTATTTTGTGCGTAGGTTTTGGGTAGGGAGGTTGTCAAAGCATTTTTCTATGCACCTTATTTGGCTCGGTAGACTAATTTTGTTGCACTACTGCACATTTTATGTTGGAACAATGACAAAGATCTCTCTCTCTCTCTCTCTCTCTCTCTCTCTCTCTCTCTCTCTCTCTCTCTCGCTTAAAGTTGGATTTTTCATTAATTTCTTCAGCGTGATATGCAGCTGCAACCAATTTTATTTTAAGGCATTTTTACCACTGGTACTGGTTAATGAATGCACATTCATTAAATAAATTAAATATGTGTGAAGAAATGCCACTTTCAGCTCTTTTAGGATTGATGTGTCGTGTTTTTACACATAAACATAACTAACAATCATATAATTTGGCCCATTAAACTTCCTTTGTTTGTCTTCTGTGTGTCACTGTCTGCCTTTGTACGTGTTTTTTTTTTTTCTAACCACCACCCTGAAGGCCGGCCTTCGCCTAATTATTCTTAAATTGTGGCTGGAAAAACAAAAAAGGAAAAAAGTTTTCTTTTTTTTTTTTTTTTTACATTAGCTCAGCAGCAGTTTCCTCATTCATAACAATTGGCACTGGTTTCGTTCTGCCTGCCAGAGCTCACACCCCAGCCATTTTCATTTTCTGTCGTCCATTTGTTTCATTCATGTCATGGATTTTGGCAGCGTCCAGCAATGTTTTCCTGATGGCCGTCAACCTTTCAGCGCCCGCCTTTCGAGTCGCAGACTCCCCCTTTTGTGGCTTTGTTTTGAAGCAGGGTGAAGAAAATTCGGAAACAACAGTTCCCACTTGTGCTGAACCCCAACATATCTTGAATTATTAACTGTAATTTAACTCTGAACAGAAGATACTTAAGCAGAGTCACGTAATGCTCGGCTGGCATGCTCTCGGACAGAGATGAAGATTTCACTAAATTAAAGGCGTTCATGCGTAGCAGATTTATGAAGCTATTTATGAAGAGTTGTTTGGTCAATTAATAAGTTAAAAAGTCCTGTTAGCAGCGATCTGCTAACATTATTTAGTCTTTATAAGTAAAGGAAGTCAATGCTTTAGTTCCATTAGACAAGAGACTGAAGTACAGTGACTCTGAGGAGTCACTGTACTCCTCAGAGTCAGTGACTCTGAGGAGTACAGTGACTCCTTCAATTTTTTTCATATTTTATCACACTACAACCAAATTTTGCTGCACTTACGTTTGTAAAATACATTAATATCTGTAAAATTGGCCAAAGAGTTTTTGTGAACCTTGTCAATCTTCAAGTCTTGCCACTGATTCTCAATATGATTAACCCTTGATTTGTATCTCTAGCTTTATGTTTAGGGTTGTAGGTCAATCTCCATCCTCTGACCTCAAGTCTTCTCCAGTCTCTAACAGGTTTGCTTCCTGGATTATCCCATATTCAGATCCATCAATCTCCCCCGGTACTCTGACCTTCTCCCTCCTACAGGCTGGAAAAAAAGGCATGATGCTGCCATCACCATATCTCACTTTGCTGAAAAATTTAATTACATGGACGCTAGAACAAACTAGTCAGGTAGGTTCTGAACTAAAAACACCATTTTATTTAACGTTTTTTCAGATCTTCATTTGTTAAAAAATGAAATAAAAACCCTTCTCTTCCATTCACTTTAATATTATGTAAATATATATATTTATGAATTACTTTGTCTTAGTCTATCACATGAAATCCCAATAAAATACACTGAAGTTTGTGGTTGAAATCTGACAAAAACAGAAATGAAATTCAAGGGATATGAAGACTTTCGCATGGCTTAAGCAAATCTCCACCTCCCACAGTTTACTTTCATAAATCGATCTCTACCAGCATGCGCTATACTCCTTACACCCCGAATGACTTCACATGTAGGAGTCAAAGCGCTCAAATGTGTCATAGTTAAAGCCTAGAAGAGCAGTGTGTTTTCACAGGGAGGCAACCTAATCCTCAAAAGCTCCAAAGTGACATTTAAAACCCAGACTCTAGAGCGTCAGGAACCAGGATTCCCAGGATGGAAACAAACAACATGGCTACTGCATCTCAAGAGGCCCAGGGCAGCTCACCGCCGCCGCCGCCGCCGCCACCAGCTCCCCTCCGAGCGTAGTAAAAAGGGTAGGCTGGCTGGTCAGAGCGCGGAGGGAAAGAGTCTCCAGGGGCGGTTAGGCTCTGCGAGACGGACCAGAGGATAGCTGCACCATGGATTAGGGCCACAGTGGCCCATTGTTAATTGGGCGCCATGTGTGAAAGCTACAGAGAGATTAGTTTGTACAGCTGCTGCCATTTGTCATAACTGCCTTTAACAAGACACATATGGCAACCCCGAGTTACAGCCAGAGGTTTTGCAAAAAGAGGAGAGAGAAAAAAATAGGAGGAAAATGTCTAAAACATTTGCAGAACAGGCCTGTTTAAGCAGATGAAGATGTTCCTCGGAAACACCGAGCAAACCCGGCTGGGATACCATGGAGGGAAATGATGAGGCTGTGCATTCTTCATCTGAAGGTCAGGAAGGGTTTCTCTAACAACTTCTCAAGAAGAGCTAAGCCAGTTAAAAGTGAAAATCTGTTGTTACATCACAGCAAACCTGAAATTAGCCAGGATCTGTGTTTTATATGCACGTACCAGACTGTTTTAGCCTGATAACTCATTATAAAAGGGTAGAGTTGTTTTTTTGGTACAAATCCGCAACATAATTGTCGGTTGTAGGTACGCACACATGTTGAAGGCCTAATTACAATCTACACATGGTAAATCTGGAACAAGCTTTTAAAAGACTCTCACTTTCCGTGTTTTCCCTCACAGATGTGAGAGCACTAAAGAGCAGCCGCTAACATACTCTAAACGCCACGTTTTAAACTGCTAGTGTGTAATAATCTAATGTTTGAAGTCGATTTGTTTCTGCACGCAGAAGATTAAAGGCATATGTAAGCAATAGCATGTCTTAACGTGCATTTTTTGCATTTAAATTAAGGAGAGGTTTCCTCAGAGTTGTAACCCATTGGAGCCCTGAGATGTTGGTGAAAGAAGGGAAAAACTGGAGGGGATTTCAATAAATCAGAGGCGAAGTTGCACAGGGTGGGTGACAAACTCTTCTCTTCCTCGATTGAAAATCAAGGCCTGGTTAAAGTGTTCTGCCTAAAAGTCAACACAGAACTGAACCGACATTTTTAAACAATAAAAAACAATCCAAACTTTGATTAAAGGTTTTGATTGTCAGTCTGAATTCCAATCTAGTGTGAATTGAGATTTTACAGTTTTACCGTTGTTGGCTGTGAATGTTTTTATCTCTGACACCGATATTAAACCCTCATTATGTTTACGTAAGAACAAAAGATTCATTAGGAGAGGGTGAATATTATTTGTTCTGTAGAAAATCTGTAACATCTGCTGTTTTGGTGTTCCTAAAGTGAAGGATTTTTATGTTGTTTCTTTGTAGTTTCGGTGTTTCCTAATTACGTCGGAGCGTTTATTGGGTTTTGTTGCAGGTACATAACCTTTCCTGCAATAATTGATCAATTAAAGTAGGATTTTCTCTTCAACCACATTAAAAATGGAGCTTGATTTGACTGTTAGGTCAACACAAAACACTTTTTAACCACATTCAGACTCTAATAGATGTCTTCATCTTGATGTCTTGACTTTTTAATATCTACATTTTCTGCAAAAGTGACTATCTCGGCTACCCTGCTGCCTCCACTTTACTTGATGTCAAGTTATAGTTCACGATTGATGTGGCGAGGAACAAATAGACACATTTACCATGATACATAAGCACAAAGGACAATGAAGCAGGATCCCTCTGCTCTTGATGAGTGGCAGGAAATTATGCAACTAGTGCTTTTGGAAGGGGTTTAATGAGGAAAATATATTGCAAAATTCCTTGCAAACATTTCAAAAGTAACAACAAAATCAGTGATTTTGAATGCAATGTGGTTTTCTCACTGTACCCCCAATTCCCACAGTCCAAGAACATGTTGCGTGTGTCTCTCGATTGCTTAACATGTTGTTAAGCAATCATTTTCTTAAAAGGGATGCTGACCCACAGGTTAGGGCAACAACTTAAGATGCTCAGAGTCCTCCAAGTTTGAGCAGGTAAGGGTGTTATCATGAACGCAAACCTTAAAGAACCCAAAGATCTTCTGCTATAACAGTTGTTTTCCAAACTTGGCACTATTTCTAGAAGTCAACCTGGAATATGTGAGGGAGGAGCGCACGTCTTCTGACAACTCAATGGGGTTCCTGATGAATCAGTCCCAAGCAGGCCGTTCCCAAACTTTAAACCCCATAACCCCTCTACGACCTGCTGCATCGATTTTGAAAAGAAATCCTCTGGAGGATTCAACCCGACAACCCCCACCCAACCTAAGGGCCAAACAACAACAACAACAAAATGCTCGGCCTAAAGTACACTTCGCACAGCAGTGCGACGACAGGCCTTTCTTCTTCTGTCTCGCCCAGGTCTCGTCGAGCCGTCGCAGCAATGGGGTGTACTGTACTGAGAGACAAAAGAAGAGACACCCATCACTCTGAGCCCCGGATCGGCCCTGTCTGGACTGAAAAGAGGCTTTGATGGAGCAAAGAAGGGTGTGCATGTGGGGGGGCGATGCAGGGAGAAGTCAGTGTCTCCTGGGAAACCAAAGTGATTGTCTGTTCCTGCTCAAAGTTCCCCCATAACACCTCACCTACCACCCCTTCCCATTCTCTCTCCCCTTCATTAGTCGTTCAGCAGCCTCCGTCCGGGCTAAAAGGAACTGGCTTTTGCATGAAAGTCTCATTCTGATACTTGAGGGTCCTTTTCTCCTGACCAACTTGAAAAAAAGAAAAAAAAAACATCCTCTTACAAGTTCTCTGACACTTTTGTGTCTCCCGTCTGAACCTTCTTATCCCTCTTTTCAGCCCAGATCCTGCTGTCTTACTTGATCAGTCTTGCAGGCAGATGGGACAACACTAAGTTTTTCCAAGCAGTTACGCTTCTCCGTTGAAAAAGAAGAGAAGGCAGTCTCTGGATGGAGAAGCTCAGGCAGAGGGGAGAGGGTCTGCTTTGTGAGGAAGGACAGTGCGGTACGGTGTGGTGGCTGGGATAGGGGGGTGAATGTACCCATTTGTCTTCATTTGGGGAGGACTGGCAGACACGGGGTGGGGGTGGGAAATTTATCCGGTGTGGGGGGAGTGGGAGGTGCTGGTCCTCCAGTCAAGTGGCCTCAGGGGGATTTGAAATGCATTTGGGGTCCTTGGGAAAAGCCTGGGAAAGTGTTGGGAGGCTGAGATCTTAACCATGGACTAATGACACGAACTGCAGTCCCTCAACAAGAGCGCCCGAAAAATGCTAAAACTCCATCTCCTCCTGAATTACATGGAAAAAGACTCTCCAGCAAAATACTTTTAGCTTGCTTTGCCAAAAACAAACAAAAAAAAAGTCCTTGTCCCATTTTTGGATGCAACAGGGCAAACTGTGACCCAAGCACATTAAACACAGCGCAGCGAAGCAGGAGAGGGAGTTGTAAATTTAGCCAGGAGAAAAAAAAAAGAAGCAAAGCATCCACATTTCTCCGTGGCCTCTGCTCCAGGCTGCCTTGTTTCCATGGAAATTTATGTACACAGGGAACACAAAAGAGGGCTAAGGAGGTAACACGGCCTGTTTAAGCCTTGAGGTATTTGCTCGAGCAAAGCCCCGCTGCTAATAACACAAGCCTCATACTGAGCCAGGCAACCTGGCTGCTCTGCACCCAGGTCGGTGTTGGAGAGGGAGCAGGAGGGGAGAGGAGGAGGCCGAGGGAAGTCAGAAACCAACCAAAGATACCAGAGAGGAGATGAAGGTAGGGAGGCATTAGAAAACCGAGCAAAGAAAGAGTGCATTGCAAAACATAAATAGCTCCCGGGAAAAAGGATCGGGAAGACATTTAGTGGGAAGCGGAAATCAATAAGGCAAGCGGTGAAGCTGGGAGGGAGTTCTAAGTGGATTAGATTGAGAGAAAGTGTTCGATAGGTTATGGCTCTGAGAGAGACGTAGCGAGACACCACAGGCTCTATTGCATACTAATAAGGAAGACCGAAGGAAAGCTAAAGGGAAGGGTTGCGCAGTTCACTGCGGCGATCTCTTCCATACGGCTTTTTCCTGGAATTGTAGCTTAAACTCTTTTTTTTCCCTAAATTAAAATTCATCTCTAAGTATCAAAGCCTTTTCGGCTTCTAAAAAAGAAACCTAATCTCACCAAACAAATTTAAAAATTAACTTGAGGTTGGCCCCGGTGTCTTTACAACACACTCCTGGCGTGATCTCAGCCACTGTTTCTCTGGCCAAGCGCCTGGGTCTAGGACAGCTGTCATGGGTCGCAGACTCAGACTTGAGGGGAAGCCAGGGAGCGAGAAAAGAAAAAAGAAACTTGGAAAAAGAAGCAGAGAGAGAGAAAGAGAGAGTCATTCGGCTGGGCAGCGTGCCGCAGGGGTGATTTCTGATGGCTGAGGAGGATAAGAGGAAGCGTGGAGGAAGGGGAGGGTTGGATGTTGTGCTTAGTCACAGACCTCCGCTGCGACCCAGAAGGTCGGACCTCACCACCAAGAGTCTGACCAACAGCTTCTGAGGCAGCCGGGTGGAAAACAACATGCAAACGGCTAGCTCTCATGGGGTGGCAAGTGTGCAATGGCCGGTCACAAAGATCGCAACCTGGCCGAGGGGTTGAGGGATGTGGGAGGAGGCCAGTGCTGCCTATTACTCCCCCTCACTTAGGCCAGTGAACCAAGGGACCACCAGCCAGACCAGAAGAGGAGGCAGGAGAGGGCGGTGGGAGGGGAGACAAACAGTTGCCAAAAGACCATGAGTGATCCTTCGACCGCTGTGGTTTGACCCTGATTGAGGAGGTCAACGAGGGGATCGCCAGACAACAAAACAACAAAAAAAAATTCTTCCTCCTCCACGTGCCCTGAAACCCGTGTTCTCACCGATCTGTTTTGCTCAATTAAACTTCAGAGGACGCGCTGCCACATCCCTCCGCAGAAGTCCTGACCCCATGAGACTGGGGGGAGTGACGGGACTGCTGGTGGTCGTGGGGGCCAAAGGTTAAGTCTGGAGATCGTAAAACAGGGTCTCCATTCACATGTCAGCTTGCATTCAGAGGTAATCTATCCATTTTCTAAAACTATCGTGACGGTGTGAAAAAAAGAGAAGTTACAAAGTCAAGGTAATGATGTTTTATGGCCGTGTTAACTTTCAGCAGTGGAGTAATGGGAACACAGCGTGACCCCGACCTCTATAGGCTTCCCAACTCAGCGTTAAAATTTATAGCTACAGTGATTACTATTTATTCGCACTTGAAAACGTACCAAAAGTCCCAACTGTAGAGCTTTATTTTTAGGGTCTGGTTGAGAAAAAATTGTTTTTCTTTTTTTTTTTTCACCGACACCGTCTGCTTTCTCACAAATAACCAGTAAAAATATTCGTTTGACCGTGTCCTTCATGCAAACTTTCTACTAAACTCCAGTCTGAGTGAAGACATACGCCAAGTCTGCTAAGCTTCACTCAAGCCATTAGGTCTCCCTGTTTTCAATTTAGCGATCCAGCATCTCTGGACTGATCCGTTTGAAAATGTTTATTCTCTTCTGTCATCGTGATGCAAATTCTGTTGTAATCTATGAGCTTGTCAAGCCAGTAAATCACAGCAGATTGAAAGTACCCAGACTGGAGCTCCCTAATCTGTGAGACTACTCATCACACATGTAACGGAGCCAAAAATGTGCGTTTTGTCTGTGTGCTACCTGTGATGTCAGAAAAGAATGCCCCCACACATCCTGAAGGGTTCGGGATTAGACGAAAGAGGACATTGTTCCCGTCCTGCAGACGTACAGTTGCTGAACAAATAAAAAAAAGAGAAGCAAAACACAAAGCGAAGCTTAAAGAACCCGCGACACGTCCCGACACGATGAGTATCTGCATGCCTTGTTGCAACTATTCCATCAAGCTGTCAAAATGGATATGCAAAACACGAGCGCAGGTGTGGAGAGGAGATGATTGAAAGAAGAGAAGGGAAAAGAACTGCACTTCTGGTTTAATCAGATAAAACAGTGCAACGGATTGACTGTGCAGAACATGTGTGTGCGTGTGTGAGAAGCTAGGAGTCGGTTTGAACAGCCAGTTGGCACAATGGATGCCATGAATCCCGACCCCCTCCTTCCCTCATTCCAGGCCCTCAGCCTACTTCCCAGCGGGTATTCATCTGGGCATGCACATAGGCGCTGCAGCCGAGCCTGGCTAAACGCGTCTGTGCCCCAGAACAAGGGGGTGAATTTTTGTGAGTGCCCTCTCAAAATTCACCAGGGACTCTCGCTGCCAACCTGCCGACCTTTCTCAGGCACGAACCAGCGGGGATTAACAGCAAACCCGCTCGAAACGTACATGCTTTTTTAAAATTATTATTATTTTTTTAAATTGCTGACGAGAAAATAAGGGCGGCGAAATGATTTCTGTTACTCGATTACGCAGCTCAGCAGAGCAGGACACAAAAAGAACAATATATTAAAAGCACAGTCTGAACAGTGGATACTCTTTCAGCCGGAGCCCGATTTGCTGGTTTCTTTGTGTTTGATTGTATGTTTGTTTGTTTCGTGCAGTTGCAGCTGAACAAAAGGCGGCGGCGGCTTCCATTCTGCCACCATCGGGGGGAAAAACAACTTTCCAGTGTGCCCACCGCATTGCGGATGCCAACCGACGAATCAAAGGCACGCTGCACGCAGACAAAAGAGGGTTTGATGCCAACCTCCGAACCTCTAACAACCGTCGGGCGGCGATCCGCCCTGCCTTCCTGGCACCGTGTGGAACAAAATGGCGGCGCAGCGCTTTGCCGTCCACAACATGGCTGCGCTGTCTAGGTTTGGGCACCGCTTGGCGACTTAGAGGAAGAGGGAAAAGACTTTTTATTTTTGCAAAAAAAACTTACAAGTGGAACAAATAAGTGTACATGTTTTTCGATTTTTGTAGTGAAAACACTAAAAATGATCATCAAAATTTTAGTCTCTAACCTCCGCAAGAACCAAACATCTTTCTTAGGAGAAATCTTTGATATTGACAGTTAAAAGAGAGGGAAAAAAAGAAACCCTCACTAAAAGAGCGGTGTTGTTTTAAATATTGGCACGGAGCGGTTAAAATGCAGCAGATGCAGAACAAGGGGAGCGGTGGCATCCTACAAAGGACACAAAAGGAGGATCTGATGCCAACCCCGGTGCCAGTGGCAACCATTATTGTCTCCGTGCTGTGCCTTCTGCTTTCCCTGGCACTTATCAAACACAAAATGGCGCTCAGGATTTGATGGTAATGAGCTAGCTAGATTACCGTTCCTCCTCTCAGTGGCAGAGCGTTTCGATGCTGCAGCTACAAATTCAATGAAAGGGGATTTCATCGTGGAGCAAACAGAGGAGGGGAGGCATTCCTGTGCTGTCAGCAGAGAAAAGGAACTTTAGAAGAGTGAGACCGATGAGGTATGAGGAAATGAAGGAGACACATTTGGTCAGATGGCTGCTGAAATTACAACTTGTCACATGCAAAGTTTCAAAATCACAGAAAATTTTAGCAAAAAAAGTAAAGTTTTTTTCTTTGTTGCTAGTTTTCACATGACAAAGAGTGAAAACTGAAGAGAAAAATAAAATCTCTCTGACTATAAATTTAATCTCTACTACGTTAATTTTTTTTTTTTCAATTTTAGAAAATTTATTTGACAACTTATTTAATTTTTTTCCAGCACAACATGCAGTATGTAGAAATACTCAACTCTTAAATTAGGTTTTAAGGAATTAATAAAATGTGACAAATTTACAATTCAGCACAAATCTAAAGAAGGTGTGTTTAGAAATAAGAACAAAAAAATCTGAGATGATCAGACTTTTTCTGCCTGATACTGAAGATTTTTTTCATGATAGCTAAAACAATGTTCTGCAGTTTCATCAATGGAGGATTTTAATTTTGAATCCAACAAAAAAAAAAAAAATAGGGATGTTCCCATTTATTTCAATTATATTATTTCATGTAAATATGTAAAAGTAAACCTTTTGGTTGATGCATTCACAGACTAAAATTAGTGTGAAAACTCAGTTTTCATGCAATTAATGAAAAGAAATAAAACATGGGTTTTTTTATATATATTTTACCCGCTATAACTAGTCTGAGCAGATCAATTACAAATACTCTGTTTCAGATCTCTAAAACTAAATCAAAATTGAAACAATATGACTATTTTCCAAATTATTTCTGTTCAAAACAATCGGAGCTTGTAGTGATTTAAAATGTTAACAGTTTCTATGTCAGCATAAATGTTCCTACATGGACGTGTTTTGATATAAATTAAGAAAGAATTGAGATGGAAAAATGCATATCTTAAAAATCCTGTCTGATCCTGATTTCTAGTCGTTTACGGAGGTTAGATCTGCTGAATTCAATATTAATCAACTTGTATTTTCCCTCCCAGCGAATGCAACTTGTTCTGCAGGGTCTTTGATGAAGGTTTGCAGTTTAAATCTGACAGAAAATGAAGAAATTACAGGAATATTCCCTTTAACGTCTCACATTAATTTAAGCATCACGTTAAAGGACATACCAGTGTAGATGATTTTGAGAGTAAGAATAATGTGGAAACGTAATTTTAAGAAATTTAATGAACGGGGTGAAAAATCTATATTTTTCAGCATTATTTTAGTGTTTTGAATCATCAGAATCAACCGCCTTTATAATAAAATGCTCTGACTCTTTATTGCCACAGAAGTTGCCTGAATTGTTTGATAATAAGACCTAATCAGAGTCAATGTTACTAATTTTTAATCTGTCTGTTTGATTGGATTCAAACAAATGCCATAAGGCAATATTTGTTACGAACTGAGGCTATTTTAAATTTTTTAGCTGATTTGAGTTTGTTTGACCTGCCAAAATCCAGTCAGAGCATTTCAAGGGGAAAACTGGTCAATTCTTATGGCTGAAAATTAAAAAATAATTCATGCCGTTTCCTCAACAGCAAATATATAGATGAAGAAATAATCAATTTAAAAGAGAAACAAAATCCTAATGCATGCTGTTCTCTTGCTTTCTATTAAAACCAACTATTTTTTTTAAAGATTTAAAAAATGTAATTTTGACCCACAATAATCAGAAAATAATCCACTCGTGTGTTCCTGCATTCGCGCAACAGCTTTCTGTAAACGTCAGTGTTTATCCAGCCCGACAGGCAGAACTGAAGGGTGTGTGTTGGTTTGTGCAAGCCAGCGTGGCTCCGTGTGCAGACAAACACACACTCTGCAACAATGGCTTCACATGAGCAGGAGCTGCTGCAGCGACACAGCTAAGACGAAGGGAGAAATGTTTCATATTGGAAACACATTTAGTTTTTTTGCTCAGTAATGAGCCGTGCATGAAAAAAAGAACAACCTGAATGTGTTTCAGCAGTTCTGCTGCTCACATTTCTGGTGTTTACTTGTCTGGCACAAACAGCGATGACCGCAGCCCAGACTGAGTCAGAAACTAACACATGTGACCCCTGACCTCACCAAACCATCACACAAACACATCTATATACACACACACACACACACAGTCTGAGGTTGAACGTACCTTGGTCCTGGACATAGTATGCTAGAAACAAGTCCAGCTCCTTGACCGATACTGTTATGTGGTGAGGCTGGACACAAAGTGCTGGGTTGGTGCAATGTGGAGACTTGACGAGTCGCTCGCCGTCCGTACTTTCTAGAGGGATGCCCTTGAAGAGGATGACCATCACCAGGTCCAGGCGCCAGACTTTGTCGGCCTGCCGCAAGCAGTCGATCCGGCGGATCTTGCCCTTCTGGTCCGGGTTGGACAGAACACAGCACGGCGGCTTCTTGCCCGTCACGCTGAGGACGAAGTCCTCCCGGTACTCCTGCCGAATGTCCTTCCGCAGCTTGGCCAGCAGCCTGGAGGCCCACTTCTGCTTGACCTCGGGCTTCTCACCCAGGAGCTCATCCTTCACGGCGCGCTCCTCGTCCTTGGACATCCGCTTCTCGTGCTTCTTGAAGTACTTGCGCTTTCGGGCCTGCAGGTTGAACCACGTGTAGGCGATGGCACGGACGTGAGGGAGAAGCGCCTCGATGAAGGGATGAAATTCATCCTGAAGGAGTCGGAGGGGAAAAGAGAGAGAAGAAATTTAATCATCTCAGTAAAATATATATATATTTTTTTTATTAACAGGAGGGACAACAGATCATGAATAAAATTATTTTGTGTTGAACTATTTTTCTGCAAGTCTGGCAAAAAAAAAAAAAAAAAAACTATGTCAGAATTTGTATTTTCTGGTCATGCTGCGGGCCGCTCATCAAACTCTCCCTCTTCCACAGTGAACTTATCCCACGCTCACTAAGAACAGAGGATAAGCTCCTGGGCAGGATGGAGTCGCAGCGTCCGATGTTAAGACGGTTCTTCTTCACGGATAGATGGGAAACGACATTTCAGCAGTTTTTATGCATTTTCACAATAAAACTCAAATGATTTTTTTTTTATATTCTAATAAGTTATTCTAAGATTAGAAAAAAAAAAAATTTTTAGCGTGACTTTTACTTTTCCCACTGCGAAAGGCATACTTTGAAAACTCTGATTAAAAAAAATATATGTATATATTGTTTAGGGAAAAAAAAACAAAAAAAAAAACATTTGGGCAATTTTATTTGCATTTGACGAGTCTCTTTAGATTCTATTTTAAAACATAAAGGACACATTTCATGATTTACTAACCCTTTCACCTTTTTTTTTTTTTCTCAATACAGATAAGACTTCAGTAATCCTGACACAGTTTTCATTAACTCCTGCTCTTTGTCGTCAGGATTCTGCGAACAATCCGGTCACAAACTGCAGCTCCTCCAGGTGAGAAACGGAAACGTGGAATTATCTTAGCTTTCAGGTCATTAAAATGTCAAATTTAATAAGCGTAAGCAGCAACCACCACCCCTCAGCCCCCCCATCACCCTCCTCCTCTTGTTTAAGCAGGCTTTTGAGGAGTCAAACCACACATTGTTCTTTTTGAAGGCAGTCAGGCAAAGCGGGCGATGGGAAACCACAGAAATCCACTCTGGGTGTACGGGTGTGTGTGTGCGTGTGTGTGTGGGCCTGCATGCCGCTGGAAGCCACATATCGTCTCTGCACAGTCAAACTTTGCTTCAGCGTCCAAATCGCACGATGTAATCATTCGTCAGCCGAGGCAGAGAGCGGCTTTTTAAACCCCGCAGATTGTTATTTTTAAAAGCGAGATGTCACGCTGAGGGAAAACTGTGCAGCCTTCCATTTGGTTTGTAAAAATGATCATCACAACTTATTTTTTATGTCACCTCCAATTAAAAACGACGAAAGTGAACTTTGAAATTCTACTAAACGTCCTCAAAAAAGCTCTTCCTAAAAAAAAAGAGAAGAAAAAAAAATACCTTTCTTGTCCATGAAACGACTTAAAATATTTCAATAACAGTCATTATTATTTTTCTTTAAGCGGGCTAACAAAGCCTAAAGCTGTGAAGATAAATGACTTGGCCAGGGCCTGAGCGGTGCACTTCAGTTAGAGCCATAAAAGCACAATCCTCTTAAGCACAAACTAAACCGCATCTCAGTCAATCACTAACTTATGCCAAGTAAAATATAAACAGTCACACTGAGTCAGCCAAAACAGTCTGCAGCAACCCCTGTCCAAGCGCTGAATCAACCTTATCGGTGCATGTGATCTTCCTAAAGACAAAGTAGCTTTATCTTCTCCCAGCACCACTGAAGAGGGTTTTAATTGGAATTAAAAATAATAATACATACTTCTCTGGGAATGGGGCTGGGGGAACACGTAAAGGCAGAGCAGGTTAGCCATGGGAAGTGTGTGAAAAGTTAGAGAAATTAAGCAAACGTGCGTATTGGAAGTTAACTATTGAGGAAACTCATCAAAAACTAACTTAATACACATATAAGGATGGAATCAAATAGAAATGTTCTGCATTGTCACACAGTGGGGAAATTCAGACGTCACAGCAGCAGGTTGAAGTAAGTGGGAGCATGAATGTTCACACATAAGTAAAAAGAATATATATATATGTAAATATATATACATATATAAGAGACTGTCCAGAAAGGGCAATAATGATGTTTGATCAAATCTAAAAAAAAAAAAACAACTTAAAATCTAAGAAATCCAGAAATATGAGAACTGAAGCAATAATAGATGTGATTTTTTTTTAATACACAACTAGAGTGATTATTTTAAGGGGAATTGAAATAATTTGTTGTTTGAGTATTAAAATTGATACACTGCCAAGGCTTCATTCATTGTTGATGTAAGACACGGCATTTCGGTGTGGAGACTAGTTATTTATTTATTTTTTTTTACAATAAAACTAGCAAATTATTCACACTTCTGCTAAATACACTCAGAAAAGGCTGTAAGGTACAATGACACTAACTCGAAAACAACCCTGCTCGTCTACTCACTGAGATATTATGATTTAATTTGAACGAGAACTAAAAAAAATAAATAAATAAAAAATGTTGCGAAATAGAGCCACAACAGCAACTATAGTAATCATCCAAAGCAGTTTGTTTAAGCCTGGAAATTACTGTTTGATTTTTCCAGTTCAGCTGGCACTGATGCCCTATAGCACATTCATTTTACAGCTGAATTTAAAACACCAGGCACTAGTCACATTTCAACTACAGCCTAATCAGTCACTGCAAAGCGATTTGTTTGTTATTTAAACAGTCAGATGGCTGGATTCAGGACAGTTCTGCACTGCTGAAGCAACGCACGGCATGCCACTCCACCGTTTGTGATTCTTTTACAGTAAAGCTGCTGCATTCTGCACTGGATAATTGGTTTTAATGATCCTGCTGCAGATTTAAGTATGCATTCTGACGGAAGGAGGAAAAAACTCCAGGCAAGTGCAGTTTAATTTAAGGACGTTAAATAAAGCAGGTGAACTAAATCGGTAAACTTTGTATGATTTTAGTAACATGCACCAGGTTTGCACAACTGAGAGGCGACGCAAATTGCAGTTCATCCTGCATTTTACTCAAGGTAAGTAAATAAAATAGTGTCTGATTTTACAGTCAAACTCCGTTTTTTTGTTTTTGACGTGCTGGCCTCAATTTTACCATGTAAATTACAATAAAAGCCCCAAAGTAATAAGTTATTATTTTATCAATAATATCTTCTTTATGTTCAGGTATTTTTTATTTTTTTTTTTGAAATTAATAAAAAGAGTTTCCAACATTGCAGATTCAGAGCGCTCACACAGGACCTTGTATACAACCTACATGTGCCAAACTCGCCCCAACCGCACACTTCACAAAACAAGCAAAACAGAAAAAGAAATGAGAAGAAACGGACACGAGTACCTGAGTTAGACAAATCGGAGAATACATGTCGAGACGGCGCTGAGCACACAGAGAAAGAAAAAGTGATTGTAAGTGGACTAATTCCTCCGATCACTCCATCGTCCTGGACCGATCGGTGCGCACCATGCAAGAAGAGAGGCGGTGTGTGTGCGTGTGTGTTCGCGTGTGGAGCAGCAATCCGAAGGGAAATTATCCAAGAATATCCATGAAGAGTCTCGATCCAAAGATTGTCGCCACCGCGGAGGGGGGGGGAAAAAAAAATAGGATTTGTGTTTTTAATACGCAGGAGCTGGCATGTAAAAGTAGAAGCAACTTGGAGCTGTGCGTGCTCCGCCGCTACGACGTGTTCCCTCTCTCTCTCTATTTCTCTCTCTGTTTCTCTCTCTCTCTCTCCCTCTCTCTCTCTCTCTTCCTCGCTCTCTCCGCGCGGAGCTTCGCAGCGCTTCGCAGGGCGCAGAGTGCCGGGACGGTTCGCCCCCTGCTAAAAGCTTCCAGCCAGAACTGATATGAAACCGAGCGCTTCCACCTTCAGTCGGTCCTGCGCGATTCCAGCAAATCAGATCCAACTTTTTTTCCTCTCCCCTCTTTTTTTTTCTAACCCCCGCTCTCTCTCTCTCTCTCTCTCTCTCTCTCTCTCTCTCTCTCTCTCGTAATTACACAGTCACACCCCTCCTCCTCCTCCTCTTCCTCCCTCTCCTTCTTCTCCTTCACTCACATCCACCTCCCCCTCGGCACCTTCCCCTCCTCTCCTTCAGCACACAATTCATTTACTCCCCTCACTTTGGCTGAATTATTTTATGAGCTTTGGGGACTTTGGACCAAAGCTTCGGCCACACAGAGGATAAAAAAAAAGCACATTTCCAACCACCTTTCCCAGCTTAGATCGCTCCCACGTTGAAGCAAACTTTTCATGTGCACATCTCACTTTCTTTTTTTTTGTTGTTGTCGTTCTTAAGTAGTAGGTTACGTCTAATAAAGCCCCTATATGGGTGGTGTATCATTTAGTAATATTATCATTTGCAACCAAATTAGTAAAATTCGGTAACAAACAACCAAAATACGCATTTAAAAAAACATAAATAAAATAAACTGCTTATGGAAATACAAAATAAATTAGCAAAAGCAAATGTTCATTTCTCTACGCAAAAATGTATTATTTTCTTCTTCTTTTTTTTTGTTTTGGTTCTCAAAACATAAAATGGCTCATCTTCGTACACCTCGACCACCTCAGCTCGTTTTGAGAACGTGCGCGGCGCTTCACCCTGTGACGTCACTGCCCATAGTGCAGCGCCAGTGCGATTTAAAAAAAAAAAAAATACAAGAGTTTGTTTAAAATAATAATTTCCCACGTTTTTGATTAGTTATATTTGTTTTGCTGAAATAAAAAGAAAACGCAGTGTAGAAGAGAAATTGCGCCTCCTATGTATATATATACATAAAAACAGTCACAGATTTGTATTATTTTAAACTGGAGATGAGCACATTCTAATTTTTGCTCAGCTGTTTTAGTTCAAATGTAATTTTTTTTGTACTTTAAAACAAAATAAAGTACTTTTTCTTATATAACTGGTTTCCAATTAGAAAATGTGACAGGATCAAAAACAAGACATTTATGTTTAATCCATTTCCAATACTTTATGCTGAGGGTGCCACTAGAAAAAGGAGGGGTCATAACTAATTTAACTTTTATTTTTATTACGTAATTGCGTGTTTTAAAAGGTTAACACATTAGGGAAAGCCTGTTCTGCTAATTTTGGGGTATGAAAACAGCCCCCTTTAAACCCCCTCTGTTTTGCGCCCCTGCTTTTAATAAAATCAAGTGAAACAGTGCACATAGCGTGCATGTTTTTAAATGCATACGGTTGTGCTTTGCACAAAAAAGGCACCCGAAGTTAAACATTGTAGCTTAGCAGCCGCACACGTGTTTCTGCGGGTCCTACAGAGCTGTCAACAGTCCGCACAAAGTTCACGCACACCAGAGGGAATGAGGAGGCTGTCTGCGCCAAGTTCAGGGAACTTTCTGCTGCTGCTTTCTCCACCGCGCAGCGGCAGAAAGGACAACATATAAAGATATCACATGAAAATAAAAAAAAGGACATTTTACACAACACAGAGAGTTATCACAACATTTGAAAGCAGTAACATAACCCATGTTCACGTACCATCGCACTGTACTGCATGGATTAATGGGGGAGTCCTGGAGCCTGGTTGGAAACACACAAGCCGGTAGCTTCACATTTCTCACGCTCAACTTTGTTTGGAGCCCCTTTTCTCTTGCGGTGCAACAACAACAACAACAAAAAGTCAACACCGGAAGACAATTCTTGGCAGACAGAGGTGAAAAGAAGTTAGGAGCACCTCGTCTTTTTTTCTTGTTTTCCTTCCTCTTCAGGTCTCAGGTTTTGGATCGGGTTCTTTTTTTTTTTTTTGCTTTTTTTTTTTTTTTTTACGGGGGGAGTTGAACGCGATCCAGAAGAGGCTGAGTTTTCGGCACTGGGCTGGTCTCCGCCTTCACTTTCACTGTCTGACTGACTGACTGCCGCCCCTCCGGGTCTCAGCGAACAGCCGTCAGGCTAAACAGAACCCCACCGGAAGAAGTACGAGGCGGCTTTTCTAAATAAAAGCCCCAACTAAAAGATAACTACGGCAAACTCTATGATTATATAGAAAACTCTATAGTAAATTGTTTATGAATGTTTTTTTTTTTTTTTTTTTGGACTATAGAAGGCAGCTGTTGGGAAAGTAGTGAATCCCAAATATTTCCTATGCATCCAGTGGTGATTCTGGACCAAATTTACCCAAAGGGCAAACAGTATTTTCTTTTTCTTTTTCTTTTTCTTTTTGCATTTCATGTTTTGGGGGGTAAAACGAGGGTTAATAATTAAGAGTAAGCCAAAGGTTGCAGATGAAAACTGTGATTCTGCTTCAATACAGCTGAAGATAAAAGGGCAAAACTTTAAATTGTTACTTATGCTTAAGATGATCCAGGCTAAATTTCACTATGAATGACTTTTTTAAGTATATGTTTAAAGAGTAAACTCTAAAACAGAGCTGGCTGATGTGAAAAAAAAAAAAAAAGTATACAGCTTTGTCACTTTTGTCTCTATACCGTTTCAAATTAACAATACAGTTTCTAAGTATAGAAATCTCACAATTTATTTGTTTACATGCATTCGGGCGCCTAAAAGAACTAATTAAATCAATAATCTATTTTATGTGTGGTATTTTCTTTGGCAATAGCCTTAATTTAGGCGTTCTTGTGTGCAGGGTGCACATATCAAAGCGGCTACACATGTACTGCTCACTTCATGCAGATATTTGTTTTATAAAGTAGCTGTGTGAAATGTGTAATATTAAAATGAACATCACTCTATATGTTCAGACTAAGCGAGTAATATAAAGGCAAAATGATTGATTTTGCACTTTTATAGGTACACAGCAGATTTTACATTCAAAAAATATGAATATCTCATTGTGTGGGTGAAACGGGTTGGCTCAGGCTCTTATTTTGAAAGTTTTATTTCCTGGCGGTCATCTACCTGTTTCTCAGCAGCTTCACACAGCCTCTGTTTTGTAATAGCGTTTACATTCTCGCTGCTCATTGGCCAGCAGCGGTGGCCCCGGGACCCTATGTACCCTGGGCCCCTCACTTCCGCTCGTCTGACGGTCTGTGTGCTGTTTGACAGAGCCGCTGCTGGACAGCCAGGTCAATGACGGATGGTGGTGGACATTACATCGCACTAATGAATAAAAAAAAAAAAAAGGACTAAATAAATAAGATGCTACCACTATACTAATAATAATAATGACATGCAATATTATTATTACTATTATTATTATTATTATTATGACCTATTGCTATAAAGGCAAACTTTTTCCTGTCTTGACGCTTTATAATTTATGATTCGGTGGAAAGTTGCATTGAAATGAGGAAAGCAACAAGCACATCAAGCACTAGTGGTGAGTAATACTGTAGCAGATGTCCTGTAATGTTATAAACAGACTCAACTTTCTTGTTGATGCCCCTATTAGACATTTTATGCAACATAGAAGACGAAAAAATGGGATCACATGTCCTAAATGGAGGTGCCAGAGCGCATTTATTATTATAGCACCAACACACTGTTTACAGTAGCGGAACATGTCAGTGCGGTCAAGCTGGATTATTATTTGGACCCAGTTCTTTATGCAGGTATACTTACCTGCTTAAGGTGTTGACAGATAAGAGCTCACTCTGATGTTATCTGATCTTTATTCTTGCCAATCAGATCCCATTTATCTTTAAAATGTTAAGTGGTTCATTGTCTCCCATAAATAGTTTTTTTTTTTACAATAGTTTTAACTTTGAATAATTTTATAATTGTTTTCAGTAATGCGAAACAAGCAGATTTAATTTCATTTTACTCTGAATACGTATATGCTGCAAGATTCCTCTCAAAGGGTCCGTTTGGTTAGCGAGGATTTATCGCCACCATGTGGTAGCAAACAAAATTGCGAGTTGCTTCGGATTTCTTTATTTTCCAAAGAGAGTAAAGTCTATTACATGCCTTGGTCTGGTATTAGTGTGGTGAGGCTCTTTTGGTGACATTTCTCTTTAGCATTAACAGCAAGATACTGTGTCCACTGGTTTAAAACAGAAAATTGTTTTATTTGTTTTCCTAAACATTTTGCACCATAAGCTTAACAATGCCTTCTCCGATATATACACGTAAAAATGTTTTGCTTTGCAAATTGTACTCTTTACTCAAAAAAATATACGTTTTTGGTCCAGCGGCTTCATTCAGTGAGAACAGCATGTAATAATAAAAATGTATTATCGTTGTTGTAAAACACAAGGAAATGTTTTAAAATGCTGATAAGATCATGCAAAAACAGGTTTACTGTTTTTTACTGTATAAATTAATGTTAGAAATATATACACAGTGATAGTAGATGTAACTGTAGCTACTGTGTTTTTTTTTTCTCATATTGTAAACACAAGCACCAAAATATCAGATCTTACTATATGGATATTTACTTGAGGTTTGAAGCTGACTGAAGCATAGAGATTCACTGTCGCAAATCAGAATAATAACAAACAAAGGGACATAGAAGAAGAACTTACAGCATACTAGGACACACAAAGTAAGTAAAAGTAATAAAAGTCTGATCATGAGACAGGAGGAATCAGCAAAGGACAAAGAAAACCGGAGAGCCGGAATACTGAGGGATGAGTGGAGAATGGGAATAGATGCAGTTGAGGCAGTCAGCTCACTGGGAACAGCTGAAGAAGGGAGCAAGAAGTGGCAGACTGAGGGAAGGTGAACGATAAGGTGGAACTAAAACTCAGAGAAACATCTAAGCAGGGGGAAAAGAGTAACACTGATCTAAGAGAGCAAAATGCAAAATCACAAAAAAACAGGATATTAGAGTAAATTTAGAAAGTAGATACAAAGAATGACCTTCTACGGCAAGACCTTTTGAACAATAATGAATACAGGGACCCGACTAGAATATGGAAGACATAAAGGAATATAACTAAACAACAATGAGGTGATAAAACAAAAATTGGCCAAACGTCTTCTAGAGCTAGCACCATTAATACCACAAATCCCATAATGCTCTGCGGTGCATTGGCATGTCAATCAGGACCCACAAGCCCTTTTCTTTGTTGAAGTTCGTTAGGTTAGCAGAAACTCTTCAGTGCACACAGCAGTAAGCTAAGCTTTAACAAATGTTTTACGGGACTTTTTCTTGCTACCACAAAGCACAAGGCAAAATGAATGGTTGGATTTTCTTTAAAGAAAGCTATTATTATTATTATTATTATTATTATTATTATTATTAGTCTGTGAAAAAAATGCATGCCATTGAAATGTAGCCAGAAAGTTGCAAAATGAGAAATATTTTTTATGTTTAATGTATTTTATTTGACATTTGTCATATGTGCTCATCAAATGTCTCATTATTGTGATTAAACAATAATGTCAAATAAACGAGATAATAATAAAATAATATTAATTTTAAAAGTGGAACTAATAGTAAACAGTTTTATTGCAATATATTATTTCACTATGTAATGCTTTTAGGAATATTATTACAAGCTAGCTGAAACAAGCTACCTGTTTCAGGTAAATGTAACCATTTACATTTGCAAAAATGTAAATGGTTACATTTTTGGCTGCAATGTAACTAAACAGGAAAAGTTAAAGCTGTTTAAATTATTTTTGCAAAGTGCTGTACCTGCAAATGCTTAAAAAAAAAGATCACTAAACTTTTCAGCTATAATGACAATATAAAAGAGGATTAGACAGCTGAAATTTTGATGTCTGTTGTTGTTTTATTTTCTAAAAAAAATGTAGCATTTTTTTCTATCATTTATCTTCCGTAGCAGGATTTAAAAAAAAAAAAAAAAAAGAATCCCAAATGTGCTGATTTGTGAACCCATCTAGACTTTTGACCTCATGTTGTGAAACAACAGAGCGTTCAAATGTGATCTAAAATATGTATCCCGCAAAGTAAATTTTGATTTTCTCTCACTGGGATGTAGCCAAAACAAAAGGACATATCCAGGCTAGGGTTAGGGTTCACCAGCAGTGTAGCCTTTGCAGGAACTGGAGTTCCCTCTTCAAGCATCCAGAGCGAAGAATCTACCCTCAACTTAAACCCTGGCGATGGGGCGCGATAAAAGCTCGCTTGTAGTCAGACGAGTAAATAAATATTCAGAAAGAAATGTCAGGCAGCGTTGCCTCTTCAGCCTGGGAAAGGCGCGGGCAGGACAAGAGCTCTTTGTCCAGCTTTAAATTAACACAGCTGGGGCTGAAAAAAGAGGTGCACTTGAGGAAAGCTCTTCATCTAAAAGCAGGCTGGGTTCGTTCTTCGTTTGAAAAGAAAACAACACTTTTTGTGTCCAACTTTGCTTAGTGTCTGTCTTCAAAAGTCCCCAGATACCTGAAGCCAAACGAAAGCGTTTAAAATCACCAAGCTGATTCATCGTAGAGCCAAGCGTTCTCCTTAAAGGTTCCACTATGAAAACAGACTCTCATTAGTGCTACAGCAGAAACCATCAGGTGTACAGACATCATCAGTTCTGCCTCAACCCAACGTCAACAAGAAAACGAGTTACACGGCTTGTTAGATCGCATCATTCCAGATCTCCACTCACCATCCACCACGTCCGGGCCGACATGTCGTAACAAAGCTGCCATTTAATGGACCTCTCTGTCAGATTCCCAGCCATCACTGAGCGCGCTCCTCGCCCCGGTGGGAGACAACACAGCTAATCAAAGGGGCATCAGTGGAGGCATGCTGGGCCACATGTAGGCCAGTCCTTTGCCAAGCTGCATCATGGGAAAATTTAAAAAAAGGATCAGCAACAGATTGACCCCAGTGACTCGAAACCTGACAGTGGTAATTAGACGTCCCCTGACCCTGCAACCTTCAACTATCCCGCCCGCCCCGTCTCATCCTCCCACACAAACTTCCTCCCCCGTTTCTGACTCCTTTACACTTGTGCAAATTCAGAGAGAGAAAGAAAGTTTATATTGCTTTATTGTAGCCTTTTAAAGAGGTCTTCACCAACCCTTCTCTTTGCTTTCTAAAAGTGTTTTATAGTAATTTTCCTTCCAGTCTTTATGCCTGATGAAAAACTTGCATATTGTTGTTTTTCCAGCGCCTTGTAAAGATAGACACAGCTGTTGAATTTTTTCAGATTTTGCCATTTTACAAACGTCAATGCATTTTATTGGGCTTCTATGTCACAGACTGATGCAAATTAAGGCATAACGGTGCAGTGAAAGGACAATAATAGATGATTTTCTTACACTTTGCACAAAAAACAGTCTGAAAAGTGTGTTGTGTGTCTTTATTAAGTCCCTCTGACTCAATGCTTTGTTCAAGCACTTACATGCCTCATCTTTGGGGTTTGTCTTTACTAGAAATCAACATTTTTGCCCATTCTCCTTTGGAAAGTAACTCAGCCTCAATCAGATTAGGTGGAAATGGAAATAAGTTTCTTGTGATATGCTCAGAAGCAACTTTGTACTCCACAAGCCACGTAAATTAAAAGCCAAAACACTACAAAAAAGCCTAAATCACATTGAGTTTAAAAGCCTGAGGTGGAAAGTGTCTGGGCATTTAAAGTCTTGACAGATTTTCAATTGGTCTAGTCAAACTCATAAGGTTTGACTAGACCATTTTGACATAGTAACATGTTCTGATCTAAATGTTTCCATTGTAGCTTAAGCCATATGTTTAGGGTTGTTTGTTCCTGCTGGAAGGTGATGCTTTTTTCCAGTCTATTGCAGAATAAAGTCAGCTGTTCCTGCAGTACAACAGTGCATACCGTTTACTAACTAGATGACTACTGAAGGCACTTGATTGATTATTATTATGAGGCGAGCTCCTCTGCAACCCTTCAAGGATAGGTGGATAAAGCCAATGGACTTTTTTTTTTTTTTCAGAAAACATTAACAACTAAACCATGTCTCAGTTTCCTTTCATTTCACATAAAATCCCGCCCTAAGTGTTTGTAGCTGTGAAGTAACAAAATGTGAAAACCTGAATACGTAAGAACACCCGATAACATAAAAAGCATTAATTTTTTTTAACGCTCCTCATAAGGTCGGAAGAAAAAAAATGAAATTGTGCCCAGGTGGGAAAGTTTCCATTTGAGACAGTTTTATTAAACGTCTTCTGTAATCTAATATCAACAAAAGTCATCTGTAAAAGTCTTTGTTCAGTCGGGGGAAACCATGTTAGGACCATCTGGGTCCAGCTGTGTTTTTTTATTTCTTTCTGTGAACTAAGCAGCTATGCGTGTCCACATAAATGTTATCTGAAAAGAGTTTTTCTCTCCTGCTACATTCCAATCCTCCTCAGCGCGGCCGCTCGGTGGCAGCTGGATTTCCCCACAACGACTGTGGGTGGACTTGGAAAAAGTAACTTAGCATATGTAATCACACATGGTTGAAATGAGAGGGCAAGAAGGCTGAATCGAATTAAAATAAGTGTTTCTTTACTTTAGAAATAAAGTTGTGGTCAGACGTTTACAAGCACATTTTCTATCAATTTGGAGACTTTCTGATTTATTTGAATAGCTCTTTTTCCAGTGTGCTCATTTAAATTTACTGTGGATATTTCACAATCCTGCAAGGATAAGTGGGTGTAGACGGATGCCAAAGGTTGTTGAAAGTCTTTTAACTTGACAAGCTCATGGTCTATTGGTGACCATGATTGCCTGTGTAGAAGTGAATTTATTCAAAAGCACTCATTGGAACATTTCAGGACACAAATCTGAGTGATGATCTAAGACGGAGAACTGCAGATTCACACAAGTTGGGAATGTCTTATGGAGCCATTTCCAAACAACAGTAGATTCAAAGATCATCGGTCCAAACAACTGCGAGGAGGTGGAAGTTACCTGGATGTGTCAACACCACCAAGATCTGGAAGAAACTATCGTCCAAAGATAAAAGAGAGCTGGTAGTTATTGACAGGCTCAAACCTGCCGATAACTACTGGAACACCAGTGAAATCTGCAGTTTTTCATAAATAGAAACCTGTAAATATGAGTAAAAGTGGATTTTTCTCATAAGGTTTGGGCAACACATTCATCTGTCCGATAGAATCAAATTACAGTGCAAAGAAAAAAACTCAAACTGACATTTTTTTCTTTTTATTCGATAATAATTGAGGGAATTCAGTGGGAAAATTTTTTTAAAATCACATCAGATTGATTGTTTGACTAATAGGGAAATGCATAAACCCATCTTAACATAGTTTAATGTAATGTTAATTTATACCACAAACAGTAAAACAAGTCATCAATACTGTTATTGTCATCATAAAATATAAGAAGAATCCAAACAAAAAAGAACAAACCAAAGTGTTTACAGAAGGCAGCCCAAGTGAAATCTTTTATTAAAAAATAAAAACTTAGATGCATTCTCCGGCTGTCGGTGTGTGCTTCGTTCTTTCACGGAGCAAAATGGAAAATGTTTCAGTCCCTGCATGACAGCAGCCCACGATATTGATTTTAAGGTTGGAATCGATACATTTCATCGTCTTGATTGGATTAGCTGTTTTAACTTAAACTTTTAATTGGATTTCACCTTTCTAAAATGACACAGTATTTGAAAATCAATAGGGCAATCAATAACCTGAGTGTTCAGGAAGTTCAGCATGCGGAGCTGCAAAATGGAGGAACTCGTCTGACACCTGCCACGAATGGGGCCTGCTGAGGTCTAATAAATCTAATTACGCCTTTATTAGGGAGAAAACACATTAAATCAGTTACCATGTGTGATCAGGATGTGAAAGAAAACTAGAATGCAACCTTAAAGACTTTTGATGAGAGAATATTTCCAGATTTAAGGAACGGTGAAGGATCTTAATGTGATAAAGACACCTAAGCAAAGCATAGTTGGTTCTGGAGGTAGATCCCACTTTTTACAGGATCTAAGGCCATCATGGACAGAAGTCACTAAATAATCACACGCCTCATGGCTAGCGACCCAATAATAAATTTGGAGACTTTAATCCGAGTCTACAAAATAGCAGTAAAGCACGCCAAGCCGCAGAACTCCAGTCCCAGACAGGTAAACATGCATCTGAGATGTAACTGTTCGAGGCGTAGCTGTTTATTAGGCATGTGGCTAATTATTTTTCTTTTGTTCAGCCAGATGTCATAGATGACAGAAAGAGCAGGTGGTCATCTATCTAATTAGCCCAGCAGACCCAAACATTACAACAGATTAGAAGCAGACTGCAGCAGACCACTATTATCCTAACTGGGTCCCTCAAAACGCCATCATGAGAGACAAAGCTGACAAATTACATGTGTGCAGTTTTGTTAGAAACCCCGTGTTTTTGTGACATTAAACCTTATTAAAACCCCAGCAAGCTCATAAGAGCCTCTTTTGTTGCAGAAATTCATTTATTAACCATTTTAAAGACGCAACTTCCACTTGTGGTCTTTCTAAAATATTATTATTAATAATTGGGAGCTATTAAGCAAAGTCAAACCCCGTAGTTTAACATATAATGACTCAACCTCGGATGATAAACACAAAAGTCGCACAGCGATTAACTGATCCCGTCCTCCGATCACGCTGCGGTGTCATGACCTCCTTCAAGCTGAGAACAATTGGGGACAATCGAGTTTGCTGAGGGTGGCACAATGGGTGTGTGTGTTTGGGTCAGACTATGTTAAAAGCATAAAACCATGTTAGACAGGACACTTGGATTGTGTTCACGGATCGTGCACACATTTGGCACGCACCGCTGAGACCTGCAACACGCTTTCAGGACAATGACCGATTAGAGACGGCTGAACTGATGCCTCGGGCCACTTGTGCAACATTCATGTTGATTATTTTTGTTTAAAAAAGAAACATGTTTTAGTTAATAAATCTTGATTTATTAACTAAAACTCTCTATTTATCCTCATATGTTTAATAAAGGTGCCAAAGACAATTCAGTTGGCTTCTTTTCTTTTTATTCTTTTATTTCAGTTGAATTTTTTTCTTGTTTGATATTAAAAAAGGGAAAATGTTCCTCATTTATAGATCAAAGTAAAATTATTGAGAAAATTTTTCCCTCTTTGTAACTTCTGTTTTCCCAGAACATTTGACACATTTTGTTTTTAAGATTCAGCCTATAATGTGATGATGCCTTTTAGAAAAATGTGTGATCGAAACTAGTATTATACCCACATTTATAATATATCATTGCCTTGCAAAAGTATTCATACCACTTGGACTTCTCCACCGTAATCACAATTGTACCTTAGCTTTATTTTTTTAATAATAAACAATGTTTAAGAACTTTTCTGTTTTCACTCAGCTAATCTTTTCTGGTATTAACATTTGTCTGATAATCTGAAACATTAAATTGTGGGGAAAAAAATCTTAGTTGCAAATATGTTGCATAAAATTGTAAATAAACATTACATACTGTAAAACAAACCCAAAAAAAGCAACAGGAAGAAACATATTCAGAATGTAATTTATTCAAATATGAATATCTATATATTTGCTATAATCACAATTTGCAGCGCAATAAATTGGCAACTTTTATAGACTTGTAACCCGTTCACAAAACAAATGTTCCCGTGTTTGAGGTCTGACTTAAAACAAAACAAGGTTTGAACAGGAAGAAACATAAAAAGAACAACGTGAAAAAAATTCAAAAGGTCCACACTCCAATTTCCTGCGAGATGCCAAGTAACAGCTGCCTCATCAAAATATTCACGTCTACAATTGAGAGCGATATAGTGCAAGGCGGTGACTTGTAATGTTAAGCTTGGCAGCCATCATTAAAGTTCAGACACAGGTTCAAATTCATCCGCCAGAATGTAAACGTAATACAAAAAAAACTTTTAACGGCCAAAGCAAAATTATGAACAAACAATGCTTATTGCTCCAAAAATTTGAAACCAAATAAAGAAAACAGAATAAAAAAAATAAATAAATAAAAATCAAACATACATTTTCCCTTGCACTGCCTCCCCAGACACCTAAAAATCATAATAAAAAATTTTCAAACATCCAAGAACCCGAGTATGAGCTATAAAAATCGATGAGCAAACATATGAAACCACGCTCATGCAAATTCAAACCGGAAAAAATTTAACACATACGTATAGTGAGGACTTTTTTTTTTTTTTTTTTAATTATCTTCCTATTAAAATTAAGTCTTCACATTAAAACAGACTTTGTGGTAACATAAAATTCAGTGCATATTATTGAAGTGCTACCATCAAAAACTTGGTGACATGCATTTAACTATTGTTAAATGACTATTGCAACTTTTTCCCAGATCTTTGGTTGGTGTGGAGTGTACAGTGATGGCAAAAAAAAACCTAAAAGAAAAAAAAAGGTGGCCTAGACAGGCACTTAAAACTACTTGGATAATATAGTATTCTCTCAACTTGTTTACATACAGGTTATTCAAAGAAACTTGCTCACACAAAGCTAGCATAAACTATGACATTACATATTTCTCTAATTAAATCTGTAAAGTCTCCAACAGTCTCAAACATATATAACAAAACAATCATAAATAAATTATGCAGTGTTAGCAGAGCAAACATCACTGCCAAAAGTGCAAAAAAACATGCATTTGCAACATTTTGATGCTAGCTGTTAGCACAAAAATACAGGAGCATTTAACTGCCAGGGCTAGGATATAAATTCAGGAGCAGTGGCTTGTTAAAGCAAAAAGGTTTACTGTCATAAAGAGATACAAAACTCGTTTTCACGGAATGAGTTTTTATGTCTTATTATAATGAGTAAACTTTGTCATTTCAACAACTTACAAAAAGCTGACAGATTACCACTTCATAAAAAGGCATAAAGGTTTTCCTCTCACTCTCCATCTTTTCACTGTTTTCTCTAAATGAAATTCAAACACCCTGCGCTTTTGGAAATTTACTGTTATGACTAGAACATATTTTGGTTTTACTGAAATAGAAAAGTCTTGTTAAAAAATAAAACACACAAGAAAGTTTCTCATTACAATAAGATAGTGTTCCTGTTTTTAAACAGATGGCTAAGTGTTAGCATAAAATAGTTAGCTAAGTTTAGCACAGAACGATTTATAAGCTGTCAGGCTGCAACAGTAAGCTAAATATTCAGAAGGATCCCATACAATGCAAATGTCAGCCAAGTGCACAGAACTGTTAGCCAAGTGTTAGCAATAAGAACAGTTAGCTTAAGTGAGAATATAACAGCAAGCTGTAAGCACGGCACAGTTAGCAAACTGTTAGCACAGATCAGTTAGCTAAGTGTTAAAACTGAACAGAAATCTTAGCACAAAACTTCTTGTTGTTTTCTGTTAGCCTCAGAAAAGTCCAATCATTTTCTGACAATCATAAAATCCTATTTTCAAAGGCAAATGCATGAAATCTATAGCAATTTTTTAAAGGTGACTTTAGGTAGTAGAAAATAGTTCTTAATAGAGGTGGGATTGTTGATTATCGAGCTACATAGCACCTAAAGAAATTTAAAAAAGAAAGCATAACAACAAAAGATCAACAACAAATCCCTGCCTACAAATGGGTTTCACTGGAATAATTTAGATTGAGTGGAGTGGGTTTGGATTATATGAAATTGAATCATATTGAACTGAGATTAGTTTTGTTGTAAATTGGAACTGAACTGGCAGTCCTTCACTTTTGCTAGAAACAGCCATTTTATAAATGTCTAGTAACAAAGTGTTGGAAATTGATATCCTTTGTATTTTTGACAGCATGTTATGGTTTGCTCTGCTAATTTGGATTATTTTTTCATTTCTATGCCTGTTTCTAGAAATAAATGTATAGTTCCTGCTTAGTCTATGTATGTTTCCACAACAATACTAATCTGTGAGCTTCCCCATCAGAGATATAAATATGCACTTATAAATTAAAAACATTCAGAAAAAACAGACCTAAGCACTCAAATGTCATGTCTCAAAATCCACAGGAAAACTATTTGTACCAATCCTCTGTATTGTAAGTGCTATGATCAATGCAGCAAGTTGATTTAAAATAACGGATTATCAATGTGGTCAGTATATTCTTTGAATATGAAAATGACTATATTTCTTCTGTCTTTTCAGCAGCAAACTGACTTGTTACACTGACTTAACTTACAGAGGAGGAAGAAATAAAGTTTCCATAACAGTCAGCACAGTCAAGAGAAAAATCTAACTATTAGAGTGATGCTTGTTTTAGATTTTAGAGAAAAAGTAGCAGTCGGGTGCCATTTTGTAATTGCAACTGATCATCAGCAAGTCTGACCACCTCTATAAAAGTGTGGGTTTCTTGCTTGAGCATACAGGTATGTGTTAAAGTGGCAGTATTATGTCTTTTCCAGGTACATAGTGCCATTTTATAGCCCAATAAAGTAAATGTTAACTTTTGTTGTTATGAAAAATGCTTAAAATACCTAAAATTACTTAAAATAAATTTGACTTTCCAATTTAACACCTTGAAATTGGGCCCATGTCTCTTTAAGAAGATCCTGCTCTTTCTGACACTCATTACAATGTGTTTAGCAGCACTGCACTGCTAAGTAGTTCATATGATGAGTTCATCAGACTCATACTTCCACTAGCTGTTTGCTAATTGCTGCTGCCACTAGTCTGGAGGAGCTGAATAGGAAAATAGCGTAGAAAAGACGTCACTCAGTGAGACTATACGTCTTACATAGATGAATGGTTGCCACGGGAGATTCAAGGATTTCTCAAACATGAAGTAAAGCTAAAAAAAAAAGATGATTTTACATAATACTGCCCCTTTAACACAATGACAAGGACCAAAATCGTCAGCATTAATGAGGAAAGAAGAATCTGTTTCAAATCAACCAACCTCAGAAGGATTATAGAGACACTTCCAGAATACAAGCGCCTCATTCTACAGAGATAAAGATTATTTAGAGTGAAAATCTTTTAAGTCAATTGACAATTCTCCTGAATAAACATCCCAGAAAACTTTCAATTTCAAACTGTTCACTCTCAGAGAAATTGACAAAAACAAAACAAGAGCTCAATTGCAGATTCTCCAACCATCACTTTGTATGTGAAAAGTTAAAAGTTCATGCCAGGAACGGTAAAAATGGTTAAACCACAAGACATGATTGAGAATAAAGCAGAGATATTTGACCATAACACACAGCGCCTCATTGATAAAAATCTAAGTTCATCAGAACGAACACCCCAATGCCATATGACAATCAGAGCAATGATTTGGGCTTGTTCGGTAGCCACAGAAACCTGAACTCCTCTGTATGCCAAAGTTTTATCTGTCTAACAGTAAAGGTCGGACAGATAGAAACATTAGCCAATTAGGTAATTAGAATCAATGTGTTGCTATGGTTATGGACCTCAACCTAATTGATATGGTGTAGTGGATGAGCCATAAATAAGAGCTACAAACCTCAGTGGACTGATGCCGAGTGACTGATAAAGTCAGGTAATTGTTGCTAATGGTGGTTCTACAAGCTAATAAATTATGCAGTGGGTGTACTTAGTTGTTCCCATGACTGTATAAGAGATAGATTTTTTTTTTATCTCTCATGACTGTACCTTGAACTCTAACAGTATCATTTGACAAATAATATACAGCAAACAACTACTGATCAGTGAATACTAAACTCATATTTAACACCAGGATTAAGTACGAAAGTCACTATTGAGGAGTGATTATATTAACTTTTTTTCAGATTGAGAGGCATCAACTTTGTTCGCTCTACACACATTATAGTTAAAACCATAGTAAAACAATCAAAGAAAACATTCATGAATCATTAGAAGGTAGTCATACTTCAGACCCATTTCTAAAATTTGATAAATAAAAAGTACCAAAAACAAAAACAAGGCACAAACTTTATACAAAAATCAAACACTTACAACAGATTTGTAGTTATTCTGTCTGTACCCAATTACTAGTGAAGGCTCTTTATGACGTAACCTGAGAGATGTCCCACTGCTTCCATCCCAGTCATGTAAATAACCCTTAAAGGTGGTTTCCAGATGCTAAAAATAGCAGTCACAGTGATCAAAACATTTTTCCATCATTCCAAAACACTGTCTGTGACCCTGTTCCTGGGGAGAAACTGAATAAAACCAAAAACACCAAAACAAAACAACATAAAAGTAAAGTATCTGCTGCCCAGCTCTCACAGCGCAGCAGAGGGCGGTGAAGGTGTGCAGACAGATTTGTCTTAGGAGTATGTGGGGTGTTTAATTGTAGCAACTTCTACCGAAATGCAGGCAGGAAGGGGAATGTAGAGCCTCAGAGCTACACGTGGCTGCGGTAGTGGTGGCCGGCGTGGAGAGGCTGTCTGCTGCGCAGCGGGAGGAGCCACAGAAGTTTCCAGCGAGTGCCACAAACCTCAGCGAGCGCCCACTGCCACGTTCTTTTTGTTCCATATCTATGCAGAAAAATACACCACCTTAAAGCATTTGGAAGTTTTGTTTTACGTACACAGCCAGAGGCTGCTTTTGAGAAACTTGGCTCCTTGCCCAGGGCGGCATGGCATCAGGGACAGCATGAATATTTGTTAAAATCAAAAAGCGCAAATAGCAATGTGTGAGCTGTGACCCAAAATCAATTTTCTGTAACATGTTCAAAAGGCATAAGCTCCCTTGCTGTATTGATCACAATTTACGACAGTCGTAGATTACAGCTGGTTTAGATCAAAAGGCGGATCTGGACCTGAACACAATCTGAAACCTATCTGAAAATCTGAAAGTTGTATGTTTGATGGTCAGCCTCGGGCTTCTGTGGCAGGTTTTTAATAAACAGCATAGAGAAAACTAAACGAGAATAACACATCTTTATTTATATATACAATATATTGTGCAATCTACTTAAAGCTGTGTTTGGAAGTTTCCCATTCTGTGCTACATTCACATTACATAGTCAGCTGCTCTGCTGTAAAACAAGATAAGCATATTTGTATTATTTTTGTCAAAAAATATATAAACACAGTGAGGATTTCCCTCTGAATTCTTGCTAAGCCCAGTGGTAGGGGCATAATGGCAGTTGTGGAGGTTCCTCCATCTTTTTTCCAGTGTTAGTATTTATTTAAATGTTTTTACATAATATATTTAGAATTTCACTTTTTTTTTTGTGGTGGTTATTGCATTAGGTTGTTTACTATTTTGGGTGCACACATTTAGTAAACGCCTTATGTTTATTTGAATCGTTAACTATGTTGTTGCGCTGAGTTTGAAGGACTGGCTGCAGGAGAGGCAAACCAGGAAGTGGAACAATCCATCGGGCTGCTGGAAGGAGTGGACTTGATGTTGAAGAATCTGCCTCTCTCTACTAATAGCATAACTGTTAAAACATTTTTGGTGTTAGGTTGTTTTGGTTTGAAGTAGTTGTTTATGCTTATGCATTGTTTGTCTTTGTCTTCTCTCCCACCCCTCCTCGTTTGTTTAGCCTTTGTGTGTAAATTCTCCTGTGTGTTCATTGTGGGAGGTCAGTTTTGGTTTGTCATCCTGAGTTAGGTTTACCTTAGTTGATTTCTTTTGGGCCCATTTTGCTATATTTTTGAGATTTATTGTTGAAAGCCTTTTTTTTTAAGATTTTTTTGAAAAATAAATAGAAAATATTTTTTTATATATGCCTTTGTCCTTGTGCCTTACTGGTCGGACCGTAACACTTTCATTCAGCAGCCTATGCAATTTCTGAGTTAAAAAATAGACATTTAAAATATTACTAAGTAATTATGTGTTATTGGAAGACGTTATTAACAATGTCTACCCAGAAGAGCCAGACACAAACTATAAAATCCACAAAACACCTGAAATATATAAACAAACAATGCGTAGCCTGCTGGGAGTACAGGTAAAGCTTGGTGGCCCGCCAGGCTTATAATGCACAGAGGAAAAACCTGACAGTATTCTTTAGCTGCTTTCTAATCACAATTAATGTTTGTGTATTTATGTTTAATATTTGCACAGTGTGAGCATGGGAAACTGAAGTCAAACTTCTTGTTTATGCACATGAACTTGACTGATTCTGATAACAAAGGGCTGAAGAACTCAAAATCCTAAACATTCACATTGGCAAAACGTCAACTTATTTGTTTCAATATTTTCTCTTGAACAGATAACATCTAATAAAAACCACCATTCATTTTCTTAACACAACCTTTATTGTAAAAAGCATAAAATCCCCACAGACTTTTCCTTTTTTAACTATAAAGCCAACTTAAACTTGGATGAGTCCTAAAATATAGGTACTATATACTGTAGGTGCTTTAAAGCACGTTTTTTGATTTATAAAACCATTTACTCTATGAATGAGCATATGTTATGAACCCCTGGAGCGTGACATGTCCCTGCATACTGAGGTTTAAAGCAAACAGAAGACATAATAATATAGAACCTGATGATTTGAATGATATTCATGTTGTTGACAGGAGCCTCTTTTTATTTGCATGAATTTCAAGCTGCAACCATCTGTTAGACAAGAAAAACAGACTCACGTTTCACTGGAGAACTGAGACATTTTCTCAATAGTGGTCATATCCTGCAAAAAATATCAAAAGAAATCATATATGATTACTTATCCCACTATATCACAAAAAAGTAGTAGCCTTGTGTTTTTAAATGTAGGCGACTGGTTGATCTTTGATGACCTCTGGATATTAATATCTTTAAATGGATAACAGCACAAACATTTGACACCAATTTTGTTTGATTTGAAGAGGGGGGACCAACTTCACTCAGGTCATTTTGGCGCTCTTCGTAATCCCTTTAATATAAATCCAACAATTTATTCTTTGCTAAAGTGAATCACAGTTTGTAAGACTTCTAATTAATTTCTAATCCATAATTTTCTGATTCTGTGTGGAGCGAGGCCGATTTCTCTTTGCCACTCTTCACAATAGGACAAATGTGAAAAATGTCATCCATAAATTTGCTCGTATTTTCAGTAGGATCAAAAATTACAGCGGCTGAAACAACTGGAGCAGTGAAGAACACAGCTGGACAAGGATACAAGGAAGTTAATATTCAATCAAAACCGCAAAGGCAAATAAGGTCATGTTGGGGTCACCGAGTCAATATCTACGCACCTTCACTAGTATGCCATTAATATTGCTGGCTGCTGTATGTAGAGTAATATAATAAAAGGAAAAGGCAACATCAGAGCAGCAGCAGTTTACTGTCCTTAAAGTACTCACAGAGAGGACGCCAGCCATCTGCGTGTAAAACAAGCTCGACATGCCACCGAACATGACCACGCCCATGAGCGCTGAAACTCGCAGCAGAGCCAGTTCGTGACGTGTCGTAAACTTTTCCTGAAAGGGGGAAGAGAAAAAAAAAAAGAAAAAGAGTAAATACAATAAACAACTCCAGATTTTCTGTTTTTCTTTCTTGAAGCTGTGTTTTGATTATAGTTTATGTACAAGTTAAAGCTATTTCTAGATTTTGGCAAGAATGCAAACACATTAAGTCACCTGGTCTAGTCTCGTCAGGGGCTGGAAGTAATAGTACTGGCAAAAGTCCAGCACCAGTGTGAATAAGCTGAGGACCTGAGTGTAAAAACAAAGCTGCAGGAAGAGCCAGTGGTTGTCTTCTCCCACACAGTTATTGATCCTGCAAGACAGGAAGCATGAGTAAAGGTTTGAACTTTTCTGAACATCAGGATGGATGTATTCCTGAACGACATCATCAGAGAGGAGACAGTGAGGCTGGTCGACACCCTGGCACCTCAAGAAGAAGAAAAAAAAAAAAAAGGTTTCAAGTTTCAAGCATCAGCTCTCCTTTTATGTGTGAAGTTTGTCCTTTTGATTTTCGCCAATACACAAAAGAAAAATTTGAAAGCAATGTACAAAAAGAATCCACAAAAATACAAAACTGGGGCGAATTTAATATACATGCAGAATGGAGACAAGAAACAAACGGATCCAATTTGAAAGGAAGTGGAACCTTTAAACTGGGTGTCACAGGGCATGAGAGGGATCACTTATGGGTACAGGATGGGTACACGAGTACAGGAAGTTGCTGAAGCATCCAACAGTCAGATTGTGATCAAACTATGACTTTAGTTTTCATATATTCTAAAGAGACTATTATTTTTTAATGCATAAGTACACATTTCTAACAAATGATCCTACTCAGTTGCATGTATTGCATCATTTCTGGTAACTGCACGATTATTCTCAATTTTGTTTGTTGTTTTTATACATTTTTAATACTTTCTATCTTTGTGTGAAGGGATTCTGCTGCTACACCTGAATTTCCCAACTGAGAGACAATAAAGAATATTTATTTTTTATTGTATTCTATTTTATTAGTCACCACACTAAATCCAAAACACTGGAAGTAGCAGAAAACACTACACATCGCGACCTTGAAACACGGTGGAGGTAGAATCATACTGTGGGTATGCTCTTTGTCAGCAGGAACAGGGAAGCTGATAACAGTCAGTGGGAAGACGGGTGGAGCTGTGGCTCGGCAACACACACATGATCAGTATCCATTGATAATACAGCCAATCGAATGTTCAATAATTTCACTGAACGTCCGATCCAGAACCACAAAGCATTTTGGGAGATGTAGGCAGAGGAAAAACTTTAGGCTATGAATCTACTAACTCATTCACTCTTTCGTTACCTAGCAACAACCTGTTGAGCAACTTGTGCAGCAGCAATTTCAGGTTTCGCCACCGCGGCTCAACTGCTTAAAAATAATAAACAGCAGCAAAGAGTGAAGGAAGAAAATGAGTACAACAGCTGGAGAAGAAAGGTTGGCAAGATTACAGATATTTAAAACAAAAACTAATGAAAAATGATCAACTGATAGGAAACACATATTGTGATAGGACTTTCAGTCATATCACCCATCTCTAAGCTAAATATAAGATAATACTTAAAGAAATCTGTTTGAGGATGGAAAAGTCTTCAGACTGGGGTGGAGGTTCAGGGCTTAGATCAAATTATACTCATTAGTTAGAATGGTCCAATTAAGGTTGAGAATCTGTAGAAAGCTGATGGTTAATAAGACGGCCTCAATCCTATGTGAAATTGAGTTATTTTGCAAAGAAGATTGAGCAACAATCTCAGTTTGCTGCTAGGCAGAGCTGGTAGAGATGTACTATAGAGGACCTGCAGCCGTAAGTGAAAACGTGATTCCACACAGTGTTGACTCAGAAGATGCTAAACACAGTTTTCAGAGTTTTACTTGTAAAATAACAAAATACATACAAGAAATTTCAAGATGGTGTGAATACTTTTGCGAAGACTGTTTCAGTCAGTAAATACAGATAGTAGATTACTGAAACCCTTACTGCTATTTCAACACGTCGAACAAAGTCAAGCGAGCACTTGATGGGAATAAATAAGATCAGAGTAACCGTATATGCTCACCAGGGGCAGTGGTGGTCCATCCTGCGCACACAGTGGCCACAGCGGCTGCAGTGGTGCGACCTTTTAGGCCTCATTAAGTTGCACTTATTGCACAACTCCCACTGTTCTCTTTCTGTGAGACAAGTACATCTATAGTATAGAGCTGCAAATACTTCATGATAGACTAAAAGAGTCACAGAAAGAAAGGCTTTCCATACCAGAGTGAGGTATATGTGGATCCACAGGAAGACGGCCGGGATCTGCGGTGGAAGCTCTGAACAGGGCCATCACACATAGAGCCGATGCTAGGTAATAACCTGTGGATACAAACAGACGTGAGGCTTAATGCGCCAGAGCCATTCGCTGGACTGTTACTGAAATCCTCAGGAGAAACAGCGACACTCACAAACAACTAAGGCCCAGGGGATGTGCCCTTCGTCATAGTGTGGGAGCAGCACCAGTTTAGGAACGAAGAACGTGTTGTAGAGCCAGATCCCAAACACCATGCTGATGCAGAGCCAGCCCATCGGATCCACTACGAAGTGAAGGCGAAGCTTCATTGCTGCAGTTGCTCCCGCTCACTGGATCCTCACTGCCTCTGGAAACTAATCCAAACCAAGTTTCCCTGAGATTATATTTAATACCGCAATAGATTAGACCTAGATGACTTTCTCTACTTCCTAAAGGTGCTCCGTTTCCTCTTAGAAAGGCTTCTTTGGTGAAAGTTTTAGGCATATAAATACTTGAAAAGTGTTTAAAAGAGTTTCACCGACCCACCCAGGCATCCTGTGGGTTTTCTGGGTCATTGTCACCTTTGGTTGCCATGAAGGACGTTTCAGCGATGTCCTTTAAAATGAAAAGAATTATGAAACTATCCAAAGAGAGGAGTTGGATCTGCATTGCTTGTGACAGGAAATGCCTCCTTCTGTTTAGCGCCTGAGACAACTTCATTTCACTTGTAGTTGAAACCATTTGTCCATGTTGCCCATAAAGTGTTAATCATTCACTATTAATTGTCCTTAGATATAAGTGTGTACATGGTTGTTTGTCCTGTATGTTACCCTGTGATGGATCGGTGGCCCCTCCAGTGTGTACCCTGCCTCTCAACCAATGACCACTAGAAATGAATTAATTTTTTTTGATGTTCCAAAAAAAAAAAAAAAAAAAAAAAAAAAAAAAACAGTAGAGAAAATAGTAAAATACTAAAAATAACACTTCCAATAAAACAAAAACACTATTTGTTTTTATGGCGTTTTCAACATCATAACTGGAAGATATGTTGCCTAAAATTTCTGTTACACTTGAGGCAATAGAAGGAGTCAAAAATAAAAATATACGCTGTGATAAAAAAAAATATATATATAGTATTTATCACAACCTCGATTTTTAACCTGTTACGTTTGACATCAGTCTTTTAATGGCAGATATTATAACACCTGTATGAGCGTCAGAATCAACAATCTTGTGTCCAGTCTCCTGAATTTTCAATGAATAATTATAAATAAATGTCAAATAAAACTGAGATTTGGGGATAAAACGGACACATTTACAAATGAATCTCATCTTATCTTTTCAGGCAAGAGAATAAAACCACAGCAGAAGCCCATAACGTGTAAGCAGTGAGTTAAATCTAAAAATGCTGGAAGTAGTTGTTGAGCCTCCTCCATCTCCATCTCATTAATACTGATAACACCCTGATAACACCTGACACCGTGATGGGCTTGGCTCCATTCAGCCTCAACAATGTTAGCTAACATCTGGGCCCAGCGGAATTACACTCAGTTATGATGATGTAAGAATAAACTATTAAACCCGTGAAGTGTAAGTGATGATATTATTACACACAGGAAAACACAACTTACTTTTTTCCTTCGCTTTAACGCTGTCCTGCGGAGTGCATGTAGCAGCCCCGCGGCTACTTCCTCATCCGACTCTGTGTGGCTGGACAGGTCCTGGTTACCTGCAATAGCAGCAGTGTTTCCGGTTGAGTCACGGTTAGGAAATTAAAGGCATGGACGCCGTTTTAAAACTCACCCATGTGAATTTAAAGGGAAAGATATCGTTTTTGGCAAATTGATTCAATTCAATTCAAAAGTACCCAAGTATTGTTGTAACTCATCATCCATCTTTAAAGAGCTGTTGTGGATTGTGATGCTGTGGGCAGGAAGTCGCTCCATTAGTAGTCAATCTTGCAATGAATCTGAAGAAGCCTCTGACTGAAGACTGTTTTTCTATGACATGCTAGCAACGTAATATCCAAGCAGGAGACGGTATTCCACATTAATATGTCCTGGATGACATCTTAGGTTGTTGGCAAGCAATGCTAAGCTATTTCCTTTTAAATTTATGTCTGGCAGTATAATTAACAAGACATGTGGGGATACACTGCAGTTTGGGATATGATTCTTGCCTATTATGATCAAAGGAAGAGATGGTTTCAGCTTCCTCCTTCTCTCTCCTCCTTGGTTCTGCTCTGCAGCCATGAAGCCTCTTTTTCAAGTCCTCGGGGAGTTGGGGTCGTAAAGTTCAAGTATTATTTTAGCTTTTGATACGCTAGTCAGCTGCTCCCAGTTTAAAAATATAATATGTTTTTGCCCTGTTTACGTATCATAAAAAGAAAAAGAAAGCTAAGAAAGATATGCTTCTACCAAAAATCAAAATCAGAACCAACATAACAGAGCTACTCCAACATGCTGCAACTATGAACTGCATCACAAAAGCTGAAATACTACCTGAACTTTGACCCCAAAACCCCAAGAACTTGAAAAGGAGGCTTCGTGGGTATAGTGCAGGACCAAGCAGGAAGCTGAAACCATCTCTTCCATTGATTATGATGGGCAAAAATCATATCTCAGACCCCAACGTCTCTCTGCCCAGCTTTAACCACATGGCCAGAGATTTAAGAAGTATAGGCAAATGCAAATGAGGTGGGTTGCTGTCATTCAGACCATGCTACTTTGGCATATTGTCTCTGCTACTCGGATATTGGGCTGTTCATATGACATGATGGTCATCAGACAAACATCAACAGTCTTTAGTTAGAGGCTTCTTCAGAATCATTATATGAATGACTGCTACGAATAAAGTGCATTCGAATTGAATCGCGATTAAATTACCAAATAGTCATTTTATTTTGAAAGACCGAGTCGTTTGCGTGTGATGACACAGTTCCCTTTCCGGAATCAGAAGCGGCGGATGTTGACAGCGACACCGCTTAGCTTTAACACTGGTGTCATAGTTTCACTTTGTTGTTGTCATTGTCAAAAAACATGGCATCATCTAACTCGTTCAAACTCAGATGCTCCATCCCGGGCCACGAGATGGACGTGAGGGGACTGGCGACCGCCATTTTTCCAGAGGGAGCTTTCGTGTCCGTGTCCAGAGACCGAACCGGAAGAGTTTGGGTACCGAACTCCAGGTAGCTAGCATTAGCATTTAACCTCCTGCTTGCTAACTATGCTGCCAAGTTAACACTTTACGCCCCCTAACAAGTCATCTTAGGACAAAGGAATGCATTGAGACTTAAAAATAGCATTTAGAAGAAAACTTCCTCTCATAAGCATCCATGTTATCACCTTCTTTGTTCAGTAACGGTTAGCGAGGAAGCTAACATTCGCTAAAATTAGCTTTGTCATTCATTCCGCTGCACCTGGATGTGGTCGGGGTAACGCTGGAGAAGTTCGGCGTTTCAGTGGATGATCCCGAGTCTGAATAGTAGCAAATGGCAGATTTATAAAACTGACTTTAGTCGCTTGTTGTGGTCCTTGAACATGCATTATTCTGGAGAGAGGAAAGATGGTGAATGTCATTTGGACTAATTCCCCCGAAACGAAAGCTGTGTTAATAACACAGTGAGAATATAATAGTGTTGGGTTCCGAACAACTTAAGGAATGTGCCTTAAAATGGATTTCTATGTCTTGACATACGAACAAAACAGTCATAATCTAATATTTAGGTAGTTTATGTAATGACAAATGCTGTTAAAGTGGTTATAAAGCGTTGAAGTATGTACGTATCTACAGGTATCAGCATAATATCAGCATAATGCCTCGAAAAGTAACTTTTCAATTTATCCGGCGTAGATATACGAGAGGCTTTGAAAGATATGTATTAATGTAGAAAGTTAAAGACTCAGATAAATGCCTGTTCGTTTTACTTAAGTTTAATAGCGTTGGTTTAACATTTCAGGCGTGGTCACTGATGAAAATGCAGGACCTTGCAAAAATAATAACACAGGAACTCTTTTGTGAAAAAAGATTTGAAACATGGTTTGTATTCAGCCCCCTTTTCTCTGTTGCACTTAAATAAGATCGAGGGGCACCAAATGTTTTCCTATCTTACCTAATTAGAAACTGGAATCCGCCTGTGTGTCACTTAAATCTAGCTGTTCCTGGAAGGCCTCAGAGGTTTGATAGAGGGCATTTCTAAACAACCATCTTGAAGACCAGGGAATACAGCAGACGGTCAGGGATAACGCTGTGAATATTTTAAAGGAATGTGAGAATCAGCTTATGTATTCATCCAACAGATCCATGGGTGATTCCCTAGATAACTACTTGCTTACAGAATGAAGATGTATTATATTTATGTGACAAATATTTTAGCGATTATTAGTTCTACAATCTGATTTATTTACAAATTATGTCTGTTTTTTTTTGTCACTTTCCTCTCAACAGCCCAGATGTAGGATTCTCTGAGATGCATTGTATGTCTGGACACTCAAATTTTGTATCTTGCGTATGCGTCATTGCACCCAATGAAACGTACCCCCGAGGGCTGATTGCCACCGGTGGGAATGATAACAACATTTGTGTTTTTACTCTGGACCAGCCGCAGGCTCTCTACACCCTGGAAGGTCACAAAAATACAGGTGAGTTTTCACTAATCTGTTTGCATCAAGAACGTTGACGATGCTTGTTGACGTCAAGTTTGTAATACATTTATATATTTTTTCAGTTTGCACTTTGTCCTCTGGGAAATTTGGAACACTTTTGAGTGGCTCCTGGGACACGACGGCCAAAGTCTGGCTCAATGAGAAATGCATGATGACTTTGCAGGTATGCAAAGCTTTGGGTTTTTTTCAGGTTTTGTTTTTCATTGAAGCACCGAAAATTCAGTCATTCATTGAAAATATTCTGAGAAACTCAGTTGATTAAAGTTGATTTAGTACTGGAAGAGATATTTTATATGTTATTTTTAATTTTCTTTTGATTTTAATATTTAAAGCTCTCAATGCGCAAAAGCTCTGCGTATTGTTATATTAGATGACCTGAAAACAACCTGTTGACGGTTTGCTTTGAAAGTGGAAGCTCATCATGCACTGGCTGATCTCTTTACAGGGACACACTGCAGCTGTGTGGGCAGTGATCATACTACCTGAACAAGGCCTCATGCTTTCAGGATCAGCAGATAAGACCATAAAACTTTGGAAGGCTGGCCGATGTGAGCAGACGTTTACAGGTGAATCTTTTATCGAGTCATCTTCATCTTTCTTTTACTAGAAAGGTGCATTGCATATTTTTTGTTTTTATTTCACCTCAGAAGCATAGCTGAACATACAGTTATATTAATAGTTATATTTTATAAGTAATTAGTGCCACAGCTTTTTAATTTTCCAAACTTTTGGCTATAAATTAAACATTTCCAAATTATTCTTAGGTTAATTTTCATTTTTTCCTTTGTTCTTGTAGATGCACATTTGGCTTTGCTACTGAATCTATTGTTTATTTTAATAGCAAGTTAAATGTTAAGAACATAAAGAGTTTGTAACACAAACTTTCCAAACTGTTCCAGCTGAACCAAATAATGCTAATGTAAGATAATAAAGGTTGAAATTGGGAATGCTGTTTATAAATCATTTTAAAAATGAAGGTTTTCAGGAAGCAACTTTTCTATTACGGGACATCACCAAACAATTTGAACTGCCGTTTTTTGTAAATCTATTTTTTTTTAAATATGCTTAAAAGTGACACATGGAACTACATCAATGAAAACCACATATTAAAATGATTCCAAGTGATTATACTCGATGAGATGTTGTCTGAAAGACTGAAAGAAACTTTAAGACATAGTTCCATGAATAAGTATTCACACTGCTTATTCATGTTTTGCATATTTTGTCAGGTTACAAACACAAAATTCAGTGTATTTTATTTTAATCATGTAATACAGCAACACAAACTGGTACGTAACTGTGAAGTGGAAGAATAATGAATAGTTTGGTGTGCGCATTGTGGGAGTGTAATGCTTATCAAAGCTTATCATCGTCTGTTTCACTTTAGGACATGAGGATTGTGTAAGGGGACTGGCAGTCATCAGCAGCTCAGAGTTCTTATCCTGCAGCAATGACACAAGTATCCGAAGGTGGCAGGTGACTGGTGAATGCATACAGGTCTACTACAGTCACACCAACTACATCTACAGCCTTGCCGTCTTCCCCAATAGTCAAGGTTTGTTTACTATATCCATGTTTCATGTTGGATCCATTCACCTGCAAACTGGCCCTGAATTATCACCTTAGTTTGAGATTTTTTGGACTAAATTGGATTGTCAAAAGCTATGGACTACTAGGCGATTGCTTCATTTATTCCCATTAAACATGTGGCAACAGTAAAGAGGACCAACTTTTTTTTTTTTTAAGAGGACCACACCTCCATCAGAACCAGGCTCAGAATGAGAGAACGTCTGTCTCGACTAATGCCTGGTTCACACAGCAAGATAATTATTTAGATTTTTCATCTGATTCTCATTTCTGATAAGGATGCTCAGAATGCCTCTATAGATAATTTTATGAGATGTTTCTGCTATGTGTGGTGTGTTTAAAAAAAAATATCTGGTGTAAGTTTCTACCTGACATCTGAATGTTTGTGAGGGAAATTTGTCAGTGTAGTATCTGCCGTGTGGCTTTACACAAACCTGTTACACCTTTGATTTTATTTATTTTTATCATCACCTGCAGGGACCCCGGTTTTGAAAATCAAATAGAAAACTTTAAATCTTGCGATGTGAACACAGAATAAAATGCAGTAGTTCTGGACGAGGAATACTTTCTGTGGGGGGGGGAAAACTCAAAGAGAACAGACCAAGCTATTGACATTACATGTGCCGTCCGTTGCTCTGTCCAGAGAAGTGAAGCAGAGAAAAAAGAAGCACAAAGCCAGGAGCACTTACTATGAAAATACGTCTTCAATCTGACACTAAATCTAATGCTGATGTGGTTTCGTCTCAGATTTTATAAGCACAGGCGAGGACAGATCGTTAAGGATATGGAGGCAAGGGGAGTGCTGCCAGACCATCCGTTTCCCGGCCCAGTCAGTCTGGTGCTGCTGTGTTCTACCCAATGGCGACATTGCTGTTGGTGCCAGGTAATGTTAATGGTGGCATCCAATCCACTCTGAATGTTTTTTTTAATACTTGCTCTTCTGTTTTATTTTCTGAAATGCTTCCTCTTTGCCCACAGCGATGGTATTATTCGCATTTTTACGGAAGCTGAGGACCGCGTGGCGAGCACCGAAGACCTTCAGGCCTTTGAGGACGAGCTCTCCAAAGCCACCATAGACCCGAAGACGGGGGATCTTGGAGACATCAAACTGGAAGACCTTCCTGGAAGAGAACACCTAAATGAGCCTGGTAGGAATATTTTTACTACATGGCATCGGTGCATATTCTTTTACCCATGTTAGATTAACATTAAATCTATTACAGGGAATCGCGACGGGCAGACGCGTTTAATCAAAGACGGAGAGAAGGTGGAGGCTTACCAGTGGAACGTCAGCGATGGCCGCTGGGTGAAAATCGGAGACGTGGTCGGCGGCTCCAACCAGCAGACCTCTAAGAGCGTTGTGTACGAAGGGAAGGTAAGACGACAAGCTGAGCGCTGTGGAGAAGAACGCTGCACCAGAGCTTTGACTGATGAGTCGCCTTCTGGCCTCAGGAGTACGACTACGTCTTCACCATCGACGTGAACGAGGAAGGGCCGTCCATGAAGCTGCCTTACAACATGACAGACGACCCCTGGCTGGTGGCGCACAACTTCCTGCAGAAAAACGACCTCAGCCCCATGTTCCTCGACCAAGTTGCTAATTTCATTATCGAGAACACTAAAGGACACGTGGTGGGTCCTGCTCAGATTGGTGGTGGCGATCCGTTCACAGGTGAGTCAGTTAGCCAGAACTGGAACTCAACTTCTGTTTCCCAGATTGAGGGAGTTTGACGTCTAATTTCGGACTTGTTAGGCAATTCCATTTTGTCTTCAATAACTATAAAATGGTAAGAAATCAGAGCCACGTTGTTTTTCTTTTTTCTCCTGCCCTATCTGGTGCATTTCTTACATTAGAAGCACAGGTGACATCAAAAATCAAGTTTACAATTATTATAAAACAAAGACAAAATCATCATGGATCAGCTTTTTATAAAGGGGACAACAATCTGTGTTTTCTCTAGAGAATGTAGATCTTTGCCTTTCCTATAAGTCAGGTGTTTAAAGTGTGGCCCCCAAACTGCAGTTCAAGAATGATACAAATTCAGCCTGTCCAGCCCAGGTGCAAATGGAAACGTTTTATTTGTGATCGGGGAAAAATTATTAAAGATATTTTTTTATGTATAATGGAAAATGTTTAAGTACAAAACAAAGCGTTTGTCTTTTTTTGACCAAGCTTAAATAATACGTACAACCACGTCAATCCGGAGACTTTGTTACACCCAAATCGGCTTTTGGTCAATTTATTAAACGTGGCATTTTGGATAAAAACAAAACCGGCACACTTGACAAAAAGTTTGGACACCCCTGCTCTAAGCAGATGTTGTTCTAGACTTTTCCATGGTCTGTCTTTTTGACTGACGTGGTCAAAAAAGTAGACTACACGCAGTTTTATAAATCCTACATAAAACTTTTCATTTTAGGAAATTACACACCAGAGTCTATTCTGGTTTTTCACATGAGGCCCATTGAACTGTACATGTTCACCCTCATGACTGAAATCTTACCTTTTAAACCGTTTGTGTATTTTTGTGGCAGGAGGATCTCGATATGTTCCTGGCTCATCTAACGACGACTCCGGCTTCGGCGCAGATCCTTTCACAGGTCAGACTGTTCCCTGCTGGGCTTTTTCACATTATGAGCGTTACTGGTGAATATGGTTCCACTGCCTTGTTTGTTCTACTCACAGGCGCTGGGCGCTACATCCCAGGATCAAGTTCCAACGCTAGCACTCCTTCAGGTGTGGCAGATCCATTTACTGGTGAGTTACTCCCTGGATCGACCGTCTGAAATATGAGAAACAATATGAGAAACAAGGGAGCTGAGGAGGTCATAAACACTCACTAGATGTAAACCTTTTATTTTATATCCAGAAAATCTTTGAGGTTTTCCTTCATTTTAGTTCTTTGGCATAGAATGAATAAACCAAAACCTGCTTTAGTCTTCTACACATCTTCACCTCTGACCTGCCTGATGTGTTTTCTTTGGTTTTTATGATTTTTTTTTTTTTTAACAACTTTTCTTCGCTAACAAACCTCTGAGACTTTCACAGAACACTCAGATTCATACTGAGGTTGAATTGTGAAGTAAATACAATCTTGCAGACTTCTGCAGGAAATTTGTTTTCTTCAGAAATGGATTTTATCCAAGAATTTTAGTGAAAAGGTTGTTGAATTCACAACAAACTTTTCAGGCCTTCTATTTGTAAAAAAAAAAAAAGTTTGTCATTTGTTTGTTAGATCTGTTACCTTGTTGGAAAAGCTAGCAGACCCATGAAAAACCATGTTGCACAAACTGTTTCATAGCCTAAGTGATCTAATTGTAATTCAGCTTTGGCATAACGTAGGATAAATCAGAAAACTGGTTTAAGGGTTGGATTTTGCACTTACTGGATCCGACTCTGCGCTCTGCAGGAAAAGGCGCGTACTCCTCAGCAGCCCAGAGACAGACCTCAACTAACATCTACTTCCCTAAAACTGACGGCGTGACCTTTGAGCAAGCCAATGCCCCTCAGATTATCGGTGAGTTGCCTGAATGCAGATGTGAACATTTTGTCGCTGTTCTTGTTGCTATTTGTCAAGTCAAAACCTAAATTACAGCTGACATTATTGCTAAAGTTGCTATTTTAGAGATTTAAACTCACAGTTTGTGCAGAGTATTTCACTTGCAAGCTAATATTCCTCATGTTTTTGTTTTTGTCCAGGTGAAATATTGCATGCACTACTCTGTTTTTAACTTATTTAACTTTTAATCTGTAATCTTATAAAGGCAGAGAGATGAGTTTCAAGCTGAAAATTGACTAAATAAATCTTCATGCCTGAAAAATCACATTTTGTTTCATAGGAGAAATGATTTCTCTTCCTAATGGAGTCCTTGTTGTTTTGCTGTTTCCAAAGCCAAGCTAAAGGAGCTGAATGAAGGGGCCCCTCAGGAGCACAAGCTCTCTGATGACACCCTGGAAAGCCTTGAGCAGCTGCTGCTGGTGGTGTGTGGGACGAACTCACCTGAACCTCCTCCTACCATTCAGCAGATCAGCCTCCTCTGGAAGGTCTCGCATTGGCCTGAAGGTAAAAAGTCTTTTTTTTTTCTAGTTTGTGGGAATTATTTTGAATATTACTCCCCTTTCATTTATTTTCCATCACAACAAAATAAAACTAAACAAAAAAACTCTATTCTACTTTGTTTTTCTTTTTTTTTTGTGTATTGTAGATATTGTTTTCCCTGTCCTGGACATCTTGAGGCTGGCGGTGCGCCACCCGCAGGTTAACGAGAGCCTCTGCGGTGAGGCAGAAGGCGTCCAGCTGTGCAACCACCTGCTGAGCCTGATGAGGCCTGAGGGTCGCCCCGCCAACCAGCTGCTGGCGCTGCGCACCCTGTGCAACAGCTTCAGCGGCAGACACGGCCGAGCTCTCCTCATGTCGCAGCGCGAAGCCGTGCTGTCGCGCGCCGCCGACCTGGCCGCCGTCTACAACAAGAACATCCACATCGCCCTGGCAACTTTGGTGCTGAACTACGCGGGCTGCTTTCACATTCAGCCCGACCTGGACGCCAAGGCTCAGTGTCTGTCCGTGGCCAGCAGGGCCCTGGAGACGGTACAGGACAAGGAGGCTATATTTAGGCTGCTGGTTGCCTTGGGAACCACAGTGGCCTCGGACCAGACAGCCCAGGACTTGGCGCGCTCCCTGGGCGTCGGCTCTCAGATTTCCAAGTACTCCACAGTGTCAGAGCCGTCGAAGCTGGGCGAGTGTTGCCAGCTGGTTCTAAAAGAACTACAATGAGAAGAATTAGAGCTTCTTTCTGATACTCTGTTCTCCTTATACAGTCTGATTGGGATGGAGATACTGCACTTGTATGGCCTGCAATTAAAAGAGAAAACTTTCCTTATATATTTAGTCTGTGTTTTATTCCTACAGCCTGCCATCTGTTTTTATTTATGAAAGAAATATAATGATATACTTTATAAAGTTCCAATGGATTGTAAGCCACCTCCATTATCCTGTTACACTTTAACTTTGACCACACATACAGGAAGTGCAAGGAAAATACAGATTCATATTGGAGCCAAAGTTCTCTGAGTCACCTGAATGTTGAAATTTCTGCCCTTTGTCCCCTTGTTCTTTTATAGTGCAGTACACACACATAACAGAAACACCACCCTAGAGGTGTTCTCTTTTTTACAAGAGATTGTTTTATACAATAATGGGGAGTAGAGAGATTGTGTGAGGAATGCACAAAAAAATGTGATATTTTCTTTGAAAGTAGAAGTATGGGGAGAATGCTTGAAGTTGCTCTGTGTGTTGGTGAATCAGAACACGGTGGGTGCCTGGAGAGGTACAGAACCTGTAAGAATTAGTGTCAGAATTACACTGGTGGTTTTGTTAAAATAATAAAAAATAAATTGTTTTCAATACTGAATTATTATATTCAGAATAAAGGTTTGAGTTGTACACAATTCCATTGTGAAATGATCCCAGTGAAGTATAAATTAAGTTTTTCTTTTCCCAAGAAAGAAAAATGGATGCTTTTATTTTAGAGGCATTGAAAAACAGAAAAATAATTCTGATTTTAACATAATTATAAACTTTTATCTCAAAATTCAGACTTAAACTCGGAATCCTGATGGAAAGCTTTTCTCGTCAAAATCACACAATTGTTTTAAAGAAAAAAAAACCCACTAATTGTTTTCTGTACCGAATTATTATTTTCAAAAATTTCATTTGTTCCCGTTTTCTAAATGAAAACGTGAATGAAATATAAAATTAATACAATTTCTATTTGTACTAAGGCGGGGTGGGGTGGGAAAATTTGATGCTTTTATTTTACAAGGTCTTCCACCACCGGATATACTTTCAAACAACATCCGGGTAATGATTGGAAAAATTGGCGGTTTGTGTTCGTGCTGCTGTCCTGTTCCTGTTTCTATCCGAGAAAGATCGGAACAGATGGCCCTCTAGACGTTGTTTTCAGTGGTCGTGAGTGCTACGGGGGCAAAAATTGATAATTTGCTGGGTTTTATTGTCATTTCGAGTGGATTAAATGTTTTGTTTTTTTACCTCACTTTTAACAGAGAGTAAACGTTGAAGTTATAGTTAGCTCACACGGTAGCTAGCCGTGACTTGTGGGTGCTTAAAGACGACAAAGCAGACTGCTCCAGCTCTGAGTCATGGCCAACCCCATCCCAGTGCAGAAGAAAAACGGACAGTATCTGTGGTTTGCTCTCCTCGGCTTGGGATTTCAGCCAGTCAACATCAAACATCTCAACCTTGGACCGTAAGTTTATTACTTTTGGCTGATGAGAACCAGGACGCTTAAAGTCGTTGATTTTACTCAGGTTAAACTTACGCTAAAGCTTCGCACATTGCTTAAAGATTATTTAAAACATGTTTTATGCAGTGTATGGTTTGAAATACACTTTGTGATTCCTGAAAATACAAACATACAAATGTTTTTTTTTTTTTTTGTTGTATTTTGACAACCTTCGGTGGAGCCCTGTTTGGAACGCTGATCATATTTTTGTGTCTTCACAAATTTGTCACTCTTATTTTGATGCAACTTCGTGTTTAACTCATAAAACTACCGTCGATTTCAAACTACTCACCGATTAAATAATTTCCTCAAAAACAGAGATAACTCTTTACGTCCTGAAGAGGATGCTAACTGTCATCTTTAGTGTTTCTGGTCGTGTTTACGGTTTGTTTGCAGGAATATGTTCAACAAACCGAACAAAGAAGCCTTCTACTTGGTAACCCGTTTCCTGTTGGAGAAACTCAATCCTGCTCGCTTTCACGAGTCGTACAGGTAAAGGTAGAATATGTGATCAGCTATTGATGCGCAATAAAAGTCACGTAATGTAACGGATGTACTTTGTTTTAGGCACTGCTGGCCTGTTGTGAATCACAAAGCGGATGCTGAGTTCCGGAAGGTTACTTGTACCTGGCTGCGGGAAATCATGGTAAACTCTATAGTTTAGAAAATATTACATATTAATGTTAATGTTCAAACATTTAAGAAGGGGGAAAAAAAACAACTTACAATGAATTCTGCTTTTTCTAAAAGTTTCATTTAGTTAATTTTAGTTCAGCCTTCTTTTAATTTTTGCCACTGACAAATGGAAGCTACATTAGCTGTCAGCCCTTGTTTAAGATCTTTTTTTCCCACTGGAAAACCAAGATACTTTTAATTCTCAGCGTAATGATTCTTCAAAGCTTTTTGATATATTTTTTTTAAACTGGTGGCTGCAGACTTTGTCACGCCCCATCCATCCAGTTTCTTGAAAGAGCTCACCACTTTGAGCTTTGTCACGTTTTGTTTTGCATGAAGCGTTCTCATGGGCGCAAATTAGATATTTACCCTGAGTTTTTCACCAAACCTCAAAAATCGTGTGTTAAATTCAAATTTCCTGCCAGTTGGCCTGAACACAACGCCACACAGGGATAAAAACCAAGTGATTTCCTTGTTCACATGCTTTGCTCTGTGTGATTTACTCCAGGATGAAATGGCCAACGCTGGATCTAAAGTGGTGATGTCATTGTTTCTGTCCCCTGGTGGTCCCAAGTTCGTCAGCTTGATGCTTTATTTGGCCACCCATGTGATGCAGCAGGACATGAAAACGTTTGTCACAGGTGGAGCTTATGGAGAACTCCATCAATTAACCTACTCTCTGCAGCTTATGGTTTTCCTTCCATTAGAGCTGTAACTTCCTGTCTCGTTGTTGTCAGATAAGAGTTGGGCTCCAGAGGCTGCAGCCATGCCTGCATCCAGCCCACATATAGCTGTGGAAAGGCTGAATCTCGTGCGCGGCAGGTTTTTGAAAGCCGCAGTGGATCAGGATCGTTTTCTCCATGACTACCAAAGACGAGCTCAGTAAGTCGTTCAACCTCACATCTGAGAGATTTTGTTGTTTTTCTCATTTCCCTGTTTTTTTTTTTTTTTTTTTCTTTAAATTTGATTAGTTTTACTTTCTGTTTCTTTTCTCACCTGTTCAACAAAATTTAATCAGGTGGAGATCACTGTGTAGCAGCTGGAGCCGTTTTCAATCAGCAAACTCCACCCACATGCTTTTTTTTTTTTTTTTTTTAACAGCAGCGTTCCCATTCACCATTAGCAGGGATTGGAAAACAGAAAAATCTCTTCCTTTGTTGTCTTTCAACTGTTTTATTTGGATTTAAAGCTTTGACTTGCACTGTCTATGCAAGATCTTATTTACTGTGTTGTTTTTATGCATCTCTTCTATTTCTGTTTTAAATTTTAGGGCCCTGGTTAAGTCCATGAGAGACCTCAAAGTGGATGGTTCCAAGTACGACCAGCTCCTAAAGTAGGTTGAATTTGTTTCCTTGAAGTTTCTGCTAGTTGCTCTGCATCACACTAACGAGGGTTTTCTTTCTCTCAGGCGTCATGTTTCTGAAGCTCCCTGGGATGCGGATTCCTTCTCTGAGAAGATTAGAAAGGTATGGGATGGTTTTACACAACTGAAGCATGTTGGTGCAGATTCTGATTTTCTAAATCGGAGCATAATGTTGCCAGGCGTAAAGAGGTGCAGTGATTATTTAAAAAAAATAAAAAATTTTCCATAAATGGCTCTGAATTTCTTTTAATTTTTTTTTATATATATCCCAATGTCTTGTGTCTACTTTTATGCCAGCTTAAACTTGTCACCTTTTATGTTTGCAGTATATTTTTAGAATTTTGATGTCATCCTGTGAATGATTGCATGATTAAATCTATTGAGCATTTCAGTGTACATTTAATTTAAATTCTTTATAAAACTATTGCATTTGACTTTGTGAAAAGTTGCATTAAAAGTTCATCTAAAGCTCCACCTGCCCGTTTTCCCCTCTAAGGTTCGTTCTTTGTGGTCAGCCATCGAAGGAATGCTCTCTGCTATCAAGGAGCAGCAAGCGGCAGTGGAAAGCGTTTTAAAAGGTGATGTGGATCAGTACGTCCTAGATGGGACAAACCGAGTCCTCAAGCTTCCTCGTTGTCTGCTGGACAGAATCGAGCGTCTCCCACATCAGGTGAGAATCGGCGTAAACGGTTGGCCTTGTGTTTGTTAGCACTAGCATCATGATACAGCCTTTATGCCGTTCTAGAAGGTTTTGTGTCCCATAAGTTTGCAAATTCACTCTGGGATGAATACTTTAATTTTTGATGTCATTTTCATCATTACATTAGGAGGAAACTGGCTGGGTTACTGGGAGGTTTTGCTACAGGAGGAAGCGGCGCACATTTAATGGTTCTTTTAAAGGGAAAATGACTTGGAGCATACCACTATGATTGAAAATGTTTTTTTGTTTTGTTTTTTTTATGAAAAATTGCAGGTAACAGTACTTATTTTTCAGAAGTTTAATTTTATTCATACTTTCTGGGAGTTAACCTGAATTCAAAGTCCAACTAAACTCAAGATGGCGGCTCTGGTTGGGCTGGCATCACTGAACTACTGAAGAAATACAGATTTTCCAAAAATCTTCAGAACAGAAAATTCAATTTGATGGAAATTGATTTATCTACTATTTGTAAGTGTGTGTAAAACTTTGCACTTAAATGAATCTGACTTATTAAACAGCATCAGTCGTCTTGACTGCAATTTTAAAACTTATGTGCTTATAGTTTCAGTATTATCAGATTTGTTTCATCCCCTGTTCTACTGGGGGCTATTCTTCTAATATTGTGTAAAAGTGCTCTAATCTAAAAAAATCTCTCCCTCCCAGTTGACTTCAGGCTGTGTGTATGAGGCGGGCCAGCTGAACCTCCTGTGTGTGATGGAGTTGTTGAATCACGCGCTGCAGCTCCTGAAGGAGGAGCGGAGTCGGGTCTCTCCTGCTGCAGAGCCCCCGCCCGCTGCGCGCCGCCTTCAGGAACATTTCCACCAGATGTCCCGGGTGCTGCAGGACCTGCACCTCATCAGGTCAGCACCGTTAACTCAATTGAAAAGCACTTAAGTCAGCTTTTTTTTTTTTTTTAAATGTGCTCTATAAAAGTCACAGGTTGTTGTTGTGTTTTTTTTTTGTTTTGTTTTTTTTTTCCCCCCCTTCATCTGTATCTGAAAGTTGGGCATTCTGCTGTGTTATTTCTTCAGGCAGAAACTTTCTAAAGAGGAAATTCCAGAAGTCAGGAGTGCCATCACAGAGCTCCAGGCCGAATGGGACCAGAGGTGGATGCAAACCCTGACAGACAAACCCCTCGCGTCTTTCCTGAACAAAGATCCTGTGAGTTGACCCTCCAAACTCTGACAGGATTAATTTAGCATTTTATCCAGTTCCACTCACCCTGCAGCTGGATCTTTATGTTTTTTTTTTTTCTTTTAGGCTCTCGGTTTCCTTTCACCAATGACTCCGTTGTCCTTTGAACCGGCACCTGAGGCTTCTTATAGCCATAGCATCTTTTCTCAGTTTCCTGCAAAAATTCTTGGTGAGTAGAGTTGGAATACTTCTCCAAATCAGTTTTATGTTGTCTTCTTTATATATTTTTTAAAAGTTTTTAATTGCTTGATTTCAGAAGATGAGCCTGCAGAGATCAAGTCGACAGAAGATGTGAAAACGCGTCTTGACATCAGAAGGTAAGCCGGCTGAGCGGCTGCTGATGGGAGGCAGATACCTGGACAGACCCAAGCAGTGGTCTGTCCGTCACTAGCCCTCCCTAGAATGACCCTGCTTTCTGATGACCGCGGCGAATTGAGAGAAATCGCCACGGACAGATACGGAGCAGACACTCTGACATGTTTGTTTAACTTTAATCAGTCCTAATGCCTTCATTATGTTTGTTAGAGGAAAGCTTATCAGATGGAGCCATTTCCATCAGTAGCTGTAGTGTGTTTGTTGCTCAGTTGTAAAGCCATTTTTTTTCTTAGCTTTTTGAAGTATGGATGTCTTAAAATGTTGCAATTTTGTAAAATGTCATAAATTTGAAACCTTTTCCACATTTAACTACTGGTATACTAATAAATCAGCCCTGATTTCTTTAATTTTGGGAGATCTGCCCATAGTTGAATGAGAAATGTTCTCATTTCAGACAACAGAAAAAGTATTGTCCAAATTTGGCAGATCAGTCTTCTAAAGTATTGAAGACTAGTTTTTAATGTGGTACAGAATATCCTGCTCAACTAAAAACTGATTAAACAAAATGAACATGCTCTGCCTCCAGAATTGTTCACGCCCTTAAACTAGAACCTTAAACATTATGTTTTGAAGACAATCAAATGTAGACAATTTATCATTGCAACCCAAATAATTGCTCTCTAGCACCAGGTTGACTTTACCTGAGCTGGAATGCATGATTTAAGGAAATTGAGGAAATTTCTGAGCACAGCTGGTTTCCCTCAGTGTATTATAAGCCTGGCGGTCCACCAGGCTTTACTTGTGCTCCCACCAGGCTAAGTAAGGCTTTATAGTTAGTGTTCAGATATTAATCTCCCAGTCTGCCAATAACACATAATTCTCAAGTGGTATTTTCAAATTTCCTGTTAACTTTAAAAAAAATTTTTTAACTCAAAAACATGACAGGCCGCTGGCTGAATGACTGCCCTAGCACCCAACCACCAGGCTTGGCAAGTTTTCTGGGTGAAACCATGCACAGTATATTTAAAATTGTACCTTTTTTTTTTTTTTTTTTAGTCCCTCTATGTCCGGTTCCTCTGAACGTCCCGTCATCCCTCAAGTATCGAGGGCAAACGCGTCTCTGGATTGGCTTTTTGACACTCTGCCATCACCGCCGCAAAAGCCTTCCGCTGTCCCGCCGCCGCCTCAGGTAAAAGCTGCTTAAAAATCCAATTTCATTGGCTTTAGTCTGTGTGTTTTCATTAAGTCTTTAATTATTCACGCCAGGCCAACATTTGCGAGACAACCCATCAGAAGGTGGTGCCACCGAAGACAAAAACTGAGATTTTAGACTTGGAGCATGAAAACCTCGCTGATCAGGTGCGTTGATGGCTGCTCTCAGAAATGATTAGAGTAATTTTTAGTAATGTTGTACAATCGTTTCTCATTAGTTTGCAGACGCTGTGACTACGACCAGTCCTCCTGAGGCTGGAGCGAGGGGCTTGGAGGGTCTCCTCAGCAACCTTCAGAGGAATCCCTTCACTGCTAGGAAGCAGCTGCCGCGCACACCAGAAAGCTTAAGTGAGTTAAAACGTCTCTACTCCTCCTGATCTCTGGTTGCAACATTAAAGAGTTTGATGTATTCGCCTCGGACTTGTGTGACAAACCAATATAAAGTAGTAAAATTGATACTTTAAAGGTCTTTGCAAATTTAATTTTAGGTCTGGACTTTGACTAGACCAGGGGTCTGAAACTTGTGGTTCCAGGACCACAGGTGACCCCTTCACTTCTTACAAAATAGGAAAATGGGTTTTTGATTTGGGACTCAACAAGAACTTGTCGAGTTTTTCCGTAGGTACTTATGCAAAATCTGCTTTTAATATCAACAGACTTTTAAAAGTAACTAGCTTTGTACAATGCTGTCCTATCAAAGGCTCGCATCAGTCTAAAAGCGCTTTTTTTTTTTTTTTTTTTTAACGAATTTCTTGTAATTTTTGTTCTAAAACCTGAAAATGTAGTCACTTGTTTAATTTAATATTTTTATGCAGTACATATTTAGATCTTTTTTTGGCAAACTGTCTTCATAAGATGTTCTCTTTAAATATTTAATAAAATATTTTTCCTTGTACTTTTTTCTTTTTTTGAAGTAATGAATGTGAAAAGCTCCTGGAGAAAAGCCGTCGAGGACGAAGCTAAAAAAGCGTCCTGGTCGGCGGAGTTGCAGGACAGCATAACGGACCAACTCAGTCCTGTCGGCCGGCTGCAGGATGCCATCCTCGACGTTTCCGCCCAGACGCTCGCAGATCAGAGCAGCTCCTCGTTCTGCAAACGGCTCGTCTACCCAAAGTCTCCTCCCGTCTGGGACACCTCAAATACCGAGGCCCACGACAGCCCGAGCGGCACCGGCAGCAGCGCCGTTCAGTTCAGCCTCGACCACGAAACCCTGCCTGAAATGCCGAGCTGCGACAGTCTGGACCTCGAGGACGAAGCGGTGGCTCTGACGAGCGAGGAAGACGAAGAGGTGCTCGTCCCCGCCTTAAAGACGAAGCTAAAGCAGACCTTACTGACCTCACCAGATTACAAGACGTCTCGTGTGGAGGACAGCTGGTTGGCTGAACCTGCAGCATCAGAAGGGAAACGCAACAAGGTGTTTTCTCTGGACTCGCCGGACTCGCCTCCAACAAAGCAAGAATACATCCTGCCGACTCTGATCACCTTCTCCCCGATAGATGACATGAAATGTTAGCCGCATTTAAGAGAAACCTCCTTGTTCTCTTTTAAAGTTTGGACTCTTAATTCTAATTTGTGTTGTACTTGAAATATGTAAGAAATGTATATAACTGTAAAAATTAAACATCTGTTGCACTCTGGCTCGGCTCTAATTTGGGCTGAGAGAATAATCCATGAACTGGTTCAGTAAACAGATTTGTTAGTCTATAACTTCTAACCTGTAGCTCAATGTGGAGGAAAATGTGAATAAAATAAACTTTGCAAATTAAAACCAGAGTTGGCTTGTTGAACTAACTTCTTAAAACAAAGTGTTGCAAAAAAAATTCTTATTGAACTGAAATTCAATTTAGTTGGGAGGCTGAAACCCCGGTGAGCAAATCAGTAAAGGCCTGGATATTTTCATACCAACCCTCTTAAATTTGAATTGCAGCTAAAATCAAAGGCAACTCTAAGGAAACCGTGACACTTGTTCCTATTGTAGTTCCGCCCTTTGGAAGATGGGGGCGTGAGAAGCTGCAGAAACAAGGTGGCGTATTAAAAAGTCAAGGTGGCGCAAAAACCCGAGAGAAAACAGGAAGTGTATGTTACCCATTCGTCTCGCCTTCGATTTGAACTTTTAAGCGAAAGTTACTGCTACTGTGTAAATTAAGAACCAGGAAAGCGACAATCAAGACGTTTACACAAACGTACAAAAGTGGTAAAACGAAATTTGTATGGTGTACAGTAAAGGCAACAAAATACTGTGCAGTTATCAAAAACGGCATACTCCAAACCAAGGAATGTGCAACTGGGTATTAAAGAACAAAAAAAAAAATGCTTTAAAAGACAATTTACAATATGTGAAACATAAAACTGCAGCGGAAATGTGTTCAGCAAGTAGACAGCAAGGAAATTATTCAGAATTGATCATTTAAATTTGGAGCAAAAGATGAGAAGCAGAAGTCAAAACTCATCACTGTCATAAGTTTTTCAGTTTTTTTTTTTTATTTAGTCATTTCTTTCCTTAGTAGAAATGGTTATGCAACAGCTAATATTTGATTAAATGACCCTTTTTGGTTTCACTGTGACGAGCTCTTTCCTTTTACCACCTAAACAGTCCCACAGCATGACAGGTCTACCACCTTTCTTTATGGCTTTCTTACAGTGAAGCAAAGTGCTTCCGAATCTAAACAACTAGTAGTCAAGATCTTGGCTCCAAAAGACTTACAACCGAGGTAAACCTACAACCATACAACTATAATTTTGTCATCTTATACAGAAGAACTTACAAATTAAGCTTTATTTTTAGCACATTATAAATTAAATTTCTAACTGAATTGTGAAATGTAATTATATCATGAATTACTGACATATTATATAATCTTAGGTAACTTATTAAATACGTTTAAAACATAAAGCTTTATGTTTTAAATGTATTTAATAATTATTGAATAATAATGTGTTCATTATTATTCATTGATTTATTTAATTTCCCCTTGAGATCAATAAACATATTTCTGAATAATTGAATTGAATTTGTAGGATTGTGTCACTTTTGGGCCTAGATACAACAAAAAGAACAAAAGCTAAAAAATTTTAAAGTGTAAAAATGCGTACAATAAACGTATGAACAACGATTAGATCATTTACGATTAGATTATGTTTTGATAGCATATAATGAATTCAGACTTTAATTAATAATTGTGAATTTGAATTATGTGAACAATTATTGGCGTATTCACATGTTAAATAATTTATTAAATGCATTTAAAATGTAAAGTAATTCAAAAATTTATAGCAATTTTTTTTATTGGATTTATTTTTTGCGATGGATTGGCAACCTGTCTCTAGCCAGTTATTTTTTAATGAAGTCATGTAGCATAAACTAATAAAAACTGTTTAAAATAAATTATACACTATTTGTTCGGTGATTCAGAAGAAATCTCCCTCCCGATGAAAAATTTGAATTTTATTTTGAAAAGAACTTCCGGAAGCGCTCGGTTTTACGTACGGCGATTAACTAACAGTTTTGGCAGGTAGCCCGTGTCAGTTAAAGCGGGGACAGGCTGTGGCCGCTCCTCTTCGCTGGGCGGTTCCAGACTGAAAGAGAGAGAGAGAGAGGGGCGTTTAGGAAGAAAGATCGCCTACAAAACTATCAGCGCAGCCACAAAACATGGCGCCTACCTCCGCCGACAACTTCAGATGAAAGTGTAAGAAGAAGTGGCCTGCAAACTTTGATAGGAGTACAAGAACCAGCAGCGGCTTCTCTCTGCGCACAAAGTCCTCGTCGAAACGGAATAAATAAAGCGGTGAAACAGCAAGTTGCCTACATGTCAACATAGTCTCCTGTTGCAGCGTAAACAGCTGGTGAGTTCTCACGTTTTACAATATGGCACAATTATTGAGTAAACGGAGTAAATTGCAGGGATTATAGACGGTAACGAAAGTATTTTAAGGAGACTGTCGGCGCTTGTCGGTTGACTTCGGTGTTGCGTCTCCCACTTTTCACCGCGGAAAGCGAGACAGGCAGAGCCACGTATCTCCGCTCAGGAGGAAACTGGCTTTGTTTTGGCCGCGGCGGTGTGTGTTTCCTGCATCGTCGTTGACCTAGTTATGGGTTCGGATGCAACAGTTGGGAACCCAGGAGCCCTTCCTCCTCCTCCTCCTCCTCCTCCTCGGGCCCTTCCTTGACGCCTGATAATCTGCCTGTCTGAACCTCCGCAGGTGTCTGATCTCAGGCGCGATCCCAACTCTGAACTTCCTGCTTGAATTTTAATACAACCTTGTGCAACTTACCATTTATGTCAGGTAGGTGTTGATGTTTAACTATGGTAGCAGCTGATGAGGAACTGTTAACTTCCCTTTGAAGTGAGCGACTAGCTTTAATCCAGGTTATTATCACTCTTTATGCGGCTCTATCGGTCTCCTGGCTAAAAGTTATCTTGCCCGAACAGATGCTAATCTATATAAGCTTAAATGTATTTATTTTTTTATCAAACAATTGCTAAAATCATACCAATAAGGTCAACCCCAGTAATATTTGGATAAATGGTTCTTAGTCTGTTGCAGAGAAACACTTTTTGTTGCCATATAGATGTGCTTGGCATAATCCTGACTCCATATTTTACCACGGTGTACTGGCTCCATAATTTTCAATAAAGTTGACATTGGAGTCAATTCAAAAACTAATCCCAGAGCCATTTTTTGTGTGTTTGGCATATTTATTCATTTTTGAACATCTAGTAATCGTCTAATCAAGCTGTTGATTTTAGGTTTTTGTTCTACTGAAGAATTGCCCTTTGCTATACCTTACATCGGACCAGTGCCATTAAAGTGAAACAGGTCCTTCGCCTGCCATTGTCATGCTTGACATTTGGTGCAATGTTCTTAGGCTTTAAATCGTTACATTTACTCCTCAAAATGTAATTCTTGTCATTTATTGTGAATTGACTGTAGACACTTTCTCCAGAAGACTTTTATTTGGCTTGTAGCCTCTAACTTTAGATGTGCTTGACGGTGTTGTTTACAGTTTTTACTGGAGTTAAGCATTTGGTTTGAATCTCTCTGGTTCTTCTTGATTAGCTGCCTTTAATTGTAGATTTGCAATTTGGATCAGATAATAATTTGCCAAAACAATCAATTTAAGTGAAACAAATATGGAGCTACATGGCTGGAGTGAACACAATCCCAAACATGTTTAAAAAAATAGGTCCTTGCCGAAAAGCTGACCACTTTAAAAGAGACTAAGGAGACAAAGATTGATGGTGGTTACAGAGTAACGACCCTCTGACTGACTTCCTAACTATATGACCAGATCGAGATTTAAAGAGGACTGGCAAAAGCATTTCCTCTTTTGCCAGTCCTGGACAAACAGGACAAATGTCCTGTTATTAGTAGTAACAGGAGGTGTTACTACTAATAATGTCTCTGCTGCTCGAATATTGAGCCAGTCATGATACTGTCACACAACAAGCGTCTGGAGTCAGAGGCTTCTTCAGGTTCGCTGGAACACTGACTGCTACCTGAGCATCACCATCCGTGATAACTATGTAATGATGAGTTATGACAATATTTAATTTCCCTTTGGGATAAGTAAAGTATTTTTAAATTAAGTTAAAACTCCACAGTTAATGATGTCCATGCTGATAAGTCTGAGCTTCTGATATGCACTGATAATGCATATAGTTTATGTAATCATATGAGTTTGGGAAGCTTTTGTTCCCAACTGTGACTGTGTGGGACAATAATGAGGACAAATGCTATTAAATCCAGAGCCAAGGTGCCTCGGCTCTTGAGTTTATGCCAGCCGGCGTGAGTGGAAGCCCCAAGGGTAGATTCCTTCTTGATCCTCCTCATCGTAGCGTCTGTGATTCATATGTGTGTGTGTGTGTGTGTGTGCGCCACTTCCTGGTGTATTGTGCATTAAGCATTCCTGGTTTTCTGACTGTGTCGTGCTTTGGCACCTGAAGTTGCTGCAGGAATGCTGCATCCTGACAGAATAATCGTGGAGTGTGAGAAACGCTGAACTCAGAGAGCAAATGCCACGTAGAAACACACATACACACACACACACACACAGCAATAACTTCTCAGCCGACCTCGGCTCGGCTCGACAGGGGATGGAAAAGAGGAGTGGACGGATGTAGGGACGGTTGTGCTGCGTCGCTCTGCCACAGGCTGCAGGTGGAAAGTGGGTCATGGCTGCCCTGTGGCTTTGTGTACATTGAACTTGCACTTTGTCACTGCCGCTGCTTGTCCTAAGCCTCTGTCAGGTGACTAAGGAAGTGAAGTGGGCTGGATAATGGAGCAGCAGGAGCAAGAAGAAGTAGTTGCCAAGGCAGAAGTCAAATAAGGATCTGGATGAGTGTGAGAGTCGCCTCAGGTAATTATTGCAGAAGAATGAGATGCAAATTCGAATTCCAAGTGGTTGGTTTTCAATTTTGGCTCACATTTCAGTTGCTTTAGTTAGATCTCAATTAATGTCCCTCGAATAGCATAAAGCATCTACAGCAATTCTCAGATCTGACTACAGATTTTTTGGTATGGAAGTCTAAATTTACACCTATAATTTAAAAAAAATTGTTGCAAACCACTGAGATTAAGGCCAAATTAGCTTCTACAGATTTAAAGGAGAAGAAAAGCTACTTTCAGAAAGAGACCATTGAATGGCGAATTAAGTGTTGCTTTTACTGCTGTGCGTGGTTTTTACCAAGAAAGCATGTGCTTGAACAGGGACTTTCAGACCACTCACTGCAATAATGGTTTCATTTAGGGCTGAAGCGATTCCTCGAGTGATTCGAGTACCTCGATTATTAAAATTCCTCGAGGAAAACTGATCTGTCTCGAAGTCTCGTTATATTATGTGTTATTATTTAGCGCACCGTGTTCCGGCCGGGACTTTATTTGGGCTCTCACTTCCGCCTGAGTTGTTGACGAAAGCTAAGTGTTAGCAGCATAACGTCCAGTTTTCAAGTTCGGCCTGGGA